>PVHY01022000.1:0-23035 GCA_004024945.1 Uropsilus gracilis
AATGTAGAAACTCAGGAGGCATGCTTATTCAGAGCCGCCTGCTTCCACCTAGGGGCTATAACAACTCCTGCCACCCCTGTACCAGAATATGCTCGCTGGAGGAGTCTTGCATGTTTGTGAGCAGCACCTTTTGACAAATCTCCCTGGAAAGGATGGTGTCTCCAGTTGTTAGTCAGTATTCTCTCTTACTGAGGGTTTTTTCTGAGGAAGGGTAGCCCCAGGTCTTGTGGGGAGCTGGACAATTGCTCTGGGAGAAAAGACCCAGAGAGCTGTTTCCATGGGAAGCTCTTTCACAAAGGAGTCTGGAAAAAGTTACAGAGAGACCACCACGCATAAAATGACTCTGAGACCTGGGCCACCACATGGGGGGTTGTCTGAACCCCCTCTCTCTTTATGATCAGGCAGCCCCCATAGGCTGGGCCACGAGTCAACGGCCTCTGACTTTCACATTGCTGAAACTTTCCAGGGCAGTGGGGCAGGGGTGGGGGTGTAATTCTTTTGTCTTATGTAGTAGTTCTCAGTCTTGGCTGCATCTTAAAATAAAACCAGGGAGCTTCTAAATATATCAGTGTTTGGATCCCTGCCCAGACCAATAGAGTTGGGCTTTCTATCTGGGTTCTGACACCAATCGTTTTTTTTAAAAGTTCCCTAAAATCCCACCGGGGGCACGTAGCGAGACCTAGTTCCAAAAAATATAGCCGGGTGTGGTAGCGTGCGCCTGTAATCCCAGCTACCTGGGAGCTGAGGCTGGGGATTGCTTGAATACCCCAGGCTAAATGAGCCTGTAGTTCCACAAGCAAGACTAGCGAGACCTAGCCTAAAAAAAAAAAAGAAACAAATAGACAAACAAAAAAAAACAGTTCCCTAAAATGATTCTAATGTGCGGCCTAGGTTAAAAATCTTCTTTTTGGCTCAGAAAGAATGATTAATAATATTAATAATAATACAGTCCCTATAAACTGTTGAGTGCTTAGCATGTACCAGCCAAGTACTTCCCTGTCTTAGCTCACGGATTTTTCCTAGCAAATTCACTAGGATTTGAGGTAAGGACGAGAAGCCATTTGTGTGGTGTTACACTGTTGGGAAGGGGTTGCGGTGCTTTGCTCCCATCTTTTCTCTGCCATTCTCAGAGAAGCAGGGTAAGAACAATGAAGGTTGAGGGAAGAAAAAAGACAGCTCCACAGCAACCTCAGGAGACCTGCTTACAAGAATCGGGGCAAAGTGCATGGGCCAAAAAGATGTTGAAGGCTTAACCGTTGTGTCCATGAAAGTGGCTTGACTGAAAATGGAGTCTTTGCAGGTAAGCAAGTTAATAGGAGATTACTAGGATGACCCATAATCAGATATGACTGTGCTCTTCTAAAGAGGAGAAACCTCTAAGAGGATTCACACACACATGCACAGGAAGAGAGCAGCAGGGGAACAGCGTGACACTTTTTCTGAACTGCAGAACACTGGAGACAGCCGGCAAGCTGCCAGAGTGAGGAGAAAGGCCTGGGACAGAGCTGCTCACTGCCCTCAGAAGGACCTAACCTTGCTGACACATTGATGGCGAGGAATCTGGTCACCAGATCAGCGAGACATAGGTTCCTTCGTCTAAGTCACCCAATCAGGAGCCTTTACTGTGGCAGGCCTAACAAATTCATGCCGAGACATTATAGGAAAGCTTTAAAAATAACCCTCCAGACCCCATCATAGCAGCCTGAAAGATTCAGACATTTGCTCATTTCATGGGTAGAAAGTAGCAAATCCTGCCCAGAGAACTGTCCCCAGACCCCTTATCACTTCCTTTTGGCATCTTTCCATAAAATGCTTTTAAACCTCAGCTAATTTGATTCAATTTTACTTGGGAATAGGAGGCCATGTGTGCTCCCTTGCGTCCAGTTTTTCAAAGATGCGGATTAGAGTTGGGCCTAATTTCTTGTCCATGGACTGAGTATTAAAACATCTAGAATCTGTCCCAGGCAAACTCTGGGGTAGAGCTGAAGTGTGGAGTTCTGCACAGCTGCATCTGGGGTGGAAGTTCACAAAGATGCCTAGAGTCCTCCAGCTGCTGAGATGCACCAGGAGGAACACTCCTTTGTGCCTGCTGGATCCCAAGGACTCTGCTAGGACGTTGCCACGGCTTCCAGCTACCACTCCGAGGAGTAGAGGTACAGGCGCGATTGTCGCAAGCATGACCAGCTCCGAGTCAGCTTTGTAGGCTAGAAGCAAATATTTGCTTAACTTTAAAAATGAAGCTGTTATGAGATGTGTAGGTGCTCTGTGGCCTCCCTCACGGTGCTCAGCTGCGGCCTTGGCCATGAGGAGAGCAACTCTGGTCTGGCAAGCGACAGTCAAGAACTGTGTTGGGCTGAACGTGTCTTTGTATTAGTGCCAGCTAAATGGGCAGCGAAAAAAGACGTCTGTTTGCATGATTTTCAGAGTGGTCCCTCCTACCTCTTTCTGCTGAAAAATACCTCTGTGAACTTAGATTCTAAAATCAAATCTTGACCCACCTCATCCAAACCAATTAAAGGTTTATTAAAATGCAAATAAAATTCAAATGCTTCCTGAGATGGGGTCATTTAGCTCTAGTTGGTCATTTGCATCTTAATATTGAAGATCATCAGTGTTCAGATCCTTTACAGAGAAGTTTTATTTGGAGAAAATTAAAAGAAAGGAGAATAGTGTATTCAGAATAGAGACACAGTTCCTTAATATTTGCTGTGGACCTTTGAAGGAACATAGGTTCATATAGATACAAATATGAGGCAAAATCAGGAAAGAAGTTTAGTTGATTGATTAGGATGTCATGACCTTGACAATTTAAGGGCTGATCCTCAATCAGGACAGCTCCAAAAACTCACCACAAGTTTCCAGAAATGGTTTGGTCTCCATTGGTGAATGAAAGCTATCAGAAACTCTTTAAAAACAACACTCAAAACACAGCAAACTAACTTCTAGACTCTGATAAACATAGTTGTTACCAGAAGGGATATGGGGTGGGGAAGTGGCACTGTTTGGCAGAAGGTGAGTGAGACATGTGCATGCTTTGAGGTGTGATGTTAGATTCTCAAAAGTGTATAGTTATGCAAATGAATGGTAAATCACTATGACTGGAAGAATAAATGACTAAAACCAGCATTCACATCCATACAGGTATAACAAAAAAGTATAACTCTCGAGTGGATCATACAAGCTACATATATTTGTTGAACAACAAACTATGTCTGTAGAGAATCTGTATAGTGACTGAATTCTAGTCAAAGAGATATGTTGATCAAAAGTATGAAACTCTGTGTGTTTGTGTGTGTGTAAGGAGACTTGTTGGGTACTATTAAAAATATAAAAAACATTTAGGTCAGTCAAGGTTCGAACAGAAAAACAGAAAGTGTATCATATATTCAGACAGAGAGAATTTAATATAAGGGATGGGTTCAACATAAAGTTCATAACAGCAGAAAGCACCCAATTCTTAGGGCTGGGAGAACAAAACTAAAGGGTTAGTATTATTAGATGTTAGAAGATGGAGGAAGAGACTATGCAAAGCTGGTCTTCAGGCTGAGTAGGGCAGTTTTGTCACAGTGCAGTGAGGCTAATTCTAGTAATGGAGACAGATGCACTAATAGCCATCAGGTGAAGAGTTATTGCTCAGATGAGACAAAAATAATAAGCAAAAGGAAAGAGTGGGATTCTTCTGCATTCCCCTAACCTTCATTGCCATCTCATTGCCATCTCCTCCTACCTGACAAAGGAGAAATATAATTGTTATAATAAAATGCTGGTCCCAGGATCACAGTGCAGTTTCGAAGGCTCCTTTGGACCTGAGAGACTACTGCAAAGCTTTCATAACTTAACACCAATTTCCTCTCTAAGAATGTTTCTGTCACAAGGAAGAGTTACCTGTTTCCTGAGGTAGCACTGGAGACATAGTCTCCCTTTGTAAATTTTATTTAGATCATCTATGTTGTCTTCTTTCTTCAGAAAGAACTATGTGAAGTCTTACAAAAAGCTTTCTTATTCCCCCTATAGATCATATCCAGAATATCTGGATTGGAATGTAGACTATAGATAGGTTCATGCGAGTTCTTAATGATTCACTGTTATGACCTTCCCCAAAATTAGCCTGATTAAACTCACTTTGTATTTTGAGAAATCTATTTGCACTTCTGCTGATGGAGACCAAAGGAATTTGATGAAGCTCAAATCAGAAACTGTTCATCAGAACCCTGTTTGACAGCAGGAGCCATGTCATACATACCCCCCAACCAGTTATTCAATAAAGCAAACTGAACCCGCATAATCAAAAACAGTTGTTTTCTCAAAGATTTTTTTACTTAAATAACAAATTTATTTTTTAATTTATTTATTTGCTTATATGTTTCTTTTTAATTATTTTAATTTTAATTTTTTATTTTTAATTCTTTAAATCACAAATTTAGTAAATGGTTTTAGGGTATCTCCCCCACCACCCTCCCTCAGGTGCCCCCTCCATTCTCTCACACCCCACTCTTTATTGTTTTCTAGTCCATTAGTCTCTTTCTTTCCTGTGGTAGTTTCTTTAATTGGGTGAAGGACTATGTTCTCGGAACCAGGAGAGCCTTGATGGTAGGTTTTCAGTTTTAACTTAGCGCTGGGCAGCCAGTCTATTTTTATTTGTGGTCTTTCCATGCTTTCTCATTGGGGGCTGTCTTCTCCAACTCCATCTCTGTTGTTTCGCTGCTTTACCTTATGGTTCTGGAATCGAATTTAGGGGGTCTGACCTTCTGCCATTGCCAGAGAATAAGTTTTTCTGTGGATACAGGCAACTGTGATTGGTCATTGTTTGCAATGGCTTCTGCCTTGGTTTACAGCTTTGCTATGGGGCCGATTCTCCCAGTCTTTGGCTTTCCTTTTCTCTCCCATAAAGTGGGCAGAGGCACCTTGCTCTCCCAGAAGGCATCTCCAAAATGAGGTCTTGGGTCTTTCAGACCCCACGAGCGCATAGGTGTGCTTAATGATACTGTGTTTCTATAGATGTTTCTCCTGTCTCGCCTGGATTGGTCCTTTTGATTGTCCATCTGCTGAGTCCTGCTCAGGCTTGTGGGCTGGATTTTTACCGGGTCCCTCACCCGTTTTATGATGGGGTTTGTGTTATGTATGTTCTTGTTCCTCCTGAAGATTAGCTGGAGAGTGATGAAACAGAGGGTGCTGGTACCTCCCTGCATGGGGGTGGGGCCCAGATATCCTTGCATGTGCCATCCCAATCCCCCCTTGGTCTGGGCCTGGGAGCAAATGCCTCTGCCGATCTGGGCTACAGATGGCTTCCCTGCAACAACCATCCATTGGTGGATGGAGCTACAACCCCATCTGTCCCCCCTTCTGGGCTCTCCGGACTTGGGGGGGTCTTACCCTTGCTCTCCGCTGGCTAGGGGTGGAAGGGTGGGAACCCCGGGCCACATGGAGGCCTATGGGCTGATCCGGCTACCCCCAGTGGTGTGCAGCTGGCCTGCATGTCCCTGCGCCCTCCAGATGAGAGTATGCTACCTGTCTGGGGCTTGCCTTCCAAGCAAGGCCTGTTTTCTCAAAGATCTTACTGAGCCTACAGCAAGATGCTAACATTCAAGCTTATCCTCAGAATGAAGTATTTTCATCAGAGATGTTGTTCAGATGGATGGATGATGCATAAAAGAGATGGTAAATTGATGAACAATAGATGAGTGGGCTGTTAGTAGCTGACTAAGTGATGAATGAGATGATTGAATGATGAATGCAGATATGAACAGACAGAGATGGATATTAGCTCTGCCTTCATATCCAATCTGAGTTTGGATATCCCAACTCCCAACTTTCTAGCTCTGTTATCATAACCATTCTAAGTCCTAGATTCCCCATTAGTAAATTGATACTAATATTTGTCTCATATGGTTGTGGAAACCAAAAGAGATGATTTTATAACAAGTTACTTCCCCAGAATAGTGCCTATGACCCATTAGCTATCATTGTAGCTCAGGGATAAAAAAAAAGTGGTTGGAATGGAGGAAAATATTAGAAAGGAAGCAGCAGATATGTATAAACTTTACGAAACAGAGGGGGCACTCTCCCTTCTAGTGAATAAGCAATTAAAAATAGCATTTGAACTCATTAAGATTGTTCAGAGGTTTCAGATCAATAAAAACAATGTCTCCCTTCAATTGCTGGAAGAAATTTTCCTCCATTGAACTCAATCTCAAGTGCTGCAGCATATTCATGTTTAGTAAATATTAAGGAATGCTTGTGTAATTTTAAAATATTTCATTCACTTCTTTTATTCCCAATGGTGTATTTGAGAAGATAAGGATATGTTTCTTCTCTGTGTAGAAAGTACAAATTCTTAAATGAATAAAATGCTATAGGTTTATGAAGAGCCTGCTTTGAAAATGAATCATTTAATTCAAAAAATAATAGGGCTGCTCCATCTTGCCTGCTTTCATGGTCATGGTTTGCCACAGTCTGTTCCAGAATCTTCAGGAGGTACTAAAGAGCAAAATGTTTCCACATGAGTAATGCTGATTTCAGACACTCCACCCGAACCACAGAGGAGCAAATCTGAGGTTGGCATTCCAAATACATTTCTTTACTCCAAACCTTAAACCAGGCCATAGAGAGAAGGTTTGGATTCTAAACTGAGGTCCTCGCAGTGAGGTCTCCTAATGAGCTTACTTGTTCCTTTGGTTCCTGTCTGCTCATGTGACATGGGGATTTCATTTTTCAGAGCTATTTGCCTCATTTGTCTGCACGCTTTTCCACAAATCCAATCAAATACTCATGAGCCATGACTGCATCCTTGACTGGCCCCATGGAAGATGAATCTGGATACAAAATCAGTCGGTTATTGTGCATCTCCCTGAGATGTGTATCAGTGGGGCACGTGGTTTACCAGAAACAAGAGCACCCCTGAATTTTAAGAAAAACAGGGCCAGTTACAGCCTATTTATTTAATTTCTCTGCCTTGTTATGTCTGAGCAAAAAAGAAAGGTAACAAGCTCAAGTACAAGGTGGTTCAACTGGTTAGTGGCTGTGCTAGAGCTAAAACATAGACCCTAGAACTGACTTCTAGAACAGTAATCTTCATGCTTGATAGTATATGCTATATTTAGAAACTAGTACAATGAAATATCTCCATGGTTCAGGTACCAAGTGGGGATTAGTTAATGATCACACTCAGACTTTTAAGCCAAACTCAAATGCCACTACCTCCATGAAGACTTCCCTGATGAGGTAGAGGAACATAGAAGAAAGTACCAGACCCAGTATATAAAGGTCTGGCTTTGAAGTCATCTTGCTTTTGCTAGTTGGCTGGGACCTCAAGCACTTGGCTATCCCACATTGCCTCCAGACACAGTTCTGAATCACTCAGAGTGGGACTTCAACAAGAGAAGGGATCCAACAGTTGTCTTCTCTCCTTGGCTTATTTCTGTCTTCTGGGAAAAATGGATCCTAAATTTCTTGTATAAACCCTCAACCTGGGGAAAAACTAGGTGGAAAAGGAGAGCATTTTAGATGAGGAGAGGAAAATAAAGGGAGAATATATCTCTATATCTCAGTTCCCAGAAATTCTGATATTCTGATCTAGAGGTCAGCAGTATTTCTATCAAGGGTCATTTGTAAGTACTTGACTTGGTCATATAATTTGTCTCGACTCCTCAACTCTACCATTGCTGCTCAGGGGAAGCCATAAACAATACAGAAATGAATGAACATGTCTGTGTTCCAAAAAAATTGTATTTATAAAAGTATATGGCAGCTACGGGGTCACCAATTACAGATAACTGATCTACTCTATACCTGAGCTCTCTGGGGTCTTCTTGCCTGAATCAAGGAAGAGACTGTCAGGGAAGTCACTCTGTAACTCTTGAGGAAAACTATCAGCACATAGGAAGATATAAGTGTCAGAATAGGTGACACTTCTGAAACAGCTATGGGAATCTTATTTTTCACCTACCTCATAACTTTCCTACTTCTGTTATATGTGTCTATGTATTCACGATACTTCTGTCATTTCCTCTACTTCCTCTGCCACAGCAGAGTGTCTTAGGCAAGAAAGACTTGAACTGGAAATTTGAGGTGACTTCAACTAGAGGACCTTGGGAAGTAGGCAGGAAAGGCAGGATAGAAGGGCCTACACTGAAAATTAATGGGTGATCTTATAGTAGGAATCCCAGACAGTAATGTCACTCTTCTGGAGTCAGAACCTGGACACACCTAAAGCCACTGTGACCCCTTTGTTCTTTGTTGCTTGTTTCAAATTCCAGTTTTGATGAGAGAATCTGACTGCCTGATTATAAACCACACACCAGTGCTGTGGTTAGCAGAGGCTGGGCATAAGAAAAACTTATGTAATTTAAGTCCTATAGTGGACAGTAGGCCGTGAGTCTACCAGTTCTACACAAAATGGGAAATTCTCAACAAACAGACAGGATCAGACACTGATAATAAATACAATGACAAAAGGCAATTGGCACAGTTGAGAAATTCAAAAGTCAAAGATGGCCCCTTTGTGAGACATCTGATTTTAATGGTCTTTGCTGAGCTAGGTGTAACTCAGGACTGACACAAGAGGGGCAGATTTCAAATTGACCAGAGTAGTTTTACATATGTTCTGTGTCCTTGGGCTCAGGCATGAGAGGGAGGTATATAGACTATCCACCAGACTTAGGTTCCCTGACCCTAGAAGGACTTTTAATTCACAGCAGGGAGCAAAAGACTATAGATTAATCATTGACATGAATTTATACCCTGTTGGGGCTGGGAGATATGCATCTATTTTCTAAGTCCATGGGAGCTTTACCAATAAATGGAAGGTCCAGAAACAGATGTAATGCTCTGGCAGTGATGTCCAGGGAAATCTCATATTTTCCAATATGCTGTGGGAAATCTGCATCTGTTTTCAGTTCTGAAACACACAACAGCTGAAGGACAGCTGCCCAGCCTTGGGATGAACGAGTTCATTGCTTCCTGGTGTCGCTATCTGGTCATTCTGCTCAAGCAGTTGCAAATCTAGGCAACAAGTGACTCTGGGATATAACATCTAAACATGGTTATGTCACTAGAAGTTCAGGGGCTTCTTTTAGCCACATTAGGAGGAGCATTCATCCATTCAACCCTGAAATGCACAATCTTACACTTGTGTCAGAAAAATGTAGAACCAGAAAAGATCTGCTTTGAATAAAAAGTATGCAAGGTTTTGATGAGTTCCAAGTTCCAAGCCATTATTTATAGTTTCACAGGAGACAGCACATCGAGGAGGTAGAGAGAAGGGGCACTGAATGAATGCAGAATCAATAAAGTACTATTTGGGATAGTCATCATAATATGACCCCCTTGCCCTTCCCCTTACATACTGTAAGGGAAGTAGATACAGTTGTTTGTACTTTTTTGTACATATTTATCACAGCCATAATTCACGTATGTTTATATACAGTCCTTTTTATTTTTGACATGATTTCAGGCTGTAACATTTTATTATTAATTTTTAGCACTACGTTTATATTCTAATTAACTAGTCTGGGTAGTTGAAGTATTTTTCTTAATTAGAGATATAATGCAGGTCAAAAAAAACCTCAAGATACAAATTTAACAAGCACACACACACACACACACTTATAAATGCTATAAGCAAACTTGAGCCACATCTTTAATTAACTTTGAGCAGAGCTCAGGAAACCAATGTCAACCTTTTGTTCCCCTAATAAGCATAATATTTATTAAGAATGTATGGTTCCATGGGAGAGGGGGGTGCTCTAGAATTCCTAGGATAATGCTTAGTCTTACATTTTAAAATTTATGAGATTTATGTATGCGGACTTATTTTACTTCTGAAACTGTTATACTACTTGATAACCACTGATTGATGTGTGACACACAGTGATTCAAATACCACACTTTGAAAAGAGCTTGACTTTCTTGTTACGTGATAAATAGAGCATGTGGTGTGGAGATGGTTAGAGTCCTAGAACCACTGAGTTTATATTGGAAAGGAAAGAAATCATCTACACAATGTTGAAGGTTGTAGGTCAGTGAACTACTCATTCTATGTGTAAACTAAGCTGGATAAGGGTGCCCAAATATTTGGTCAAATGTGCTAAATGTTCCTGTGAGTACGGTTTTTGGATCAGCTTAACATTGAAATCAGTGGACACTGAGTACTGCAGATCACCATTTGTGATGTGATTGGGCCTCATCCAGTAGGTTAGTAGAACAAAGACTGACTTTTCCAAACAGGAGGCAATTTTGCCAGAAAATGTTCTTTCAACTTGAATCACAACATTGATTCTTCCTGAGTATGCAACCTGATAACCTACTCTATAGCTTTTGGACATGTGGCCTTCCATCACTGATGAGCTAATTTCTTAAAATAAATCTCAAAACACATTTACACAGAGTATTTGCCCTGAAACCCTGGTTCACTTTTTTCATTCTTGACATATCCTGAGTTACAGATACACAAACGCATGCACACATTCGATTTTTTTCTATTCCTCCGAAGAACTAGAGTTCTTAGTGAAACAAGTCAAGCAGAGGAAAAATATGACTATGAACTTGTAATGCACAGAATTTTAGATGCCACTGGCCTTGTACTCCAGGAAACAGCTTGCCTGGGCAGACAGAAAGTACAGCCACATCCATCATCATGCTACACACCACTAAAACCAAACTGTGCAGATGGTGCTGAAGCCCAGCTTACTTTTGCAGGTCAATATATAATTTTCATACATATAATCTGTAATCTTCCATTCCATAAATGGTTATCTAGGAAAATATAGCCCTCAATGATTCTAGAATATGTATAAATATGCTTCTTACTTCTTTTAGCAGTAATTCTTTACTAGATGATTCTGATGACTAGGACATGTTTCTCTGAATCCAGGAAATTTGTCTTTTGGGCAGTAAAAAGGCTGGGAAACCAGGGCTGACTTTACTCAGGGGTAATGAAGCATTTCCATCTGTGAAGTCAGTCATGAGGTGCCTTGAGTTCCTAGAATCCACATTTCCTCAAGCAGAGCCAGGTAAACACTTTCTCTCCATTGAAAACATGTCAGTATTAGCGGATGCTTGCAATGAATGGTCTTTGGAAGAAGTTTTCAGTTATTTTTCTGGGCAGGAGGCCTGCCTGCCTTGGCTCCTCAGCTTTCTGAGTTCTTGCCTGGACCATCCTTGCCTTGACGTGAAGGAAGAGGATGGCCAAGGCTTGCTCACTAAGAGGCTCAGTCTGCTCAAGAGTGTGTCTTGTGAGTTTCCAGACACTCTTTCAGCAGGATAAATGCTATCAGTGAGGGGAACAGTCTCTGGGAAGATTCCATGAGATGTATTTTCCCATCATATTCCTTTCCCCTCTGGGAATATTATATGGGGTTTATTTCTAATTCAGACAGTTCTCTCCTTCAGGATCCTCATCCTTTTATGTCTTCTCTGACCTCCTATAAAGAACATGATCCCAAGAAAAATAAAAAATATATATTTAAAAAAAGAACATGATCTCTTTAATTTGGATTCTCCTAGCATTCTGATTCTGTCACCAAAAGTTGCCAGTTTGGTTTGGAGGGTGGCAGTACAGCAGAGTGGGAGAGAGAAAGAAACAAGGCACAAGACAGGGACCTGCAGAACCACTTTCCTGTCAGATTGCCTGGCACTTGTTTCCATGGCTCGTAAGCATGACACTCAGTACAATTCCAAAGATTCTCAGGGTCTCGGAGAAATGTCGTTCTCATCAGAATATGAGTACCTTCAACCCAGGCAAGAGACTAAGGAAGATAAATGACGGGCTGGAAAGAGGTTTGGCTGGCGCTCAATGCATACCAGAGCAAGGAGGGCATGGAAATGTCCCCCCGGAGCCAGTTCAATCTTTCATTTTCCCTAAGACTTGGTCCAGTTCAAAGGCTTCGGCAGCACATTAAATTGCAGAAAGGAGACTTTGAAAGACCACTGCTAGAATCACCAATGTGAATCTATTCTGCAGGCGACACAGTTCACTGCTCTGTTTATTTCAGCCAAAAATTTTGAGAAAAGATCTTAAGGCATCCTCAGGAGTTCCAGTTCTTTAGTAAAAATGTTCTAAAGTAGTGTGTGTTCTATAGCAGTAATGACCACCTTACATGATGGTAGTCCCATACAGCCCAATTGTATAATAGGCTGTGCCATCTAGCGCCATTATGATATGTGTAAGAGAAACATCAAAAGCCTTTAGCCAGCAAATCAAAGAAAAAAAGCAGCACGTTTAAAATGTGTATTTTGCCCCAGGATCTTCCTACCCTCGGCAGCAGCAGCAAGACTCACAAAGCAATTTAAACAATAAGCTTTATTAACAAGGTCCCAAAACAGGCCAGGCATGGTGGCGCACACCTGTAAACAGCAGCCTAGGAAGCCAAGGCTGGGGCCAGGTATCATGGTTCAAGTCCCACCTGCGGCACATAGCAAGACCTAGTCCCCAAAAATAGCTGGGCGTGGTGGTGCGGACCTGTAATCCCAGCTACCTGGGAAACTGAGGCTGGGTAGTGCTTGAGTCTATGGTACCTCAGGCGATGTGAGCCTGCAGTTCCGCAGGCAAAAACAGCGAGACCTAGTCTCAAAACAAGGTCCCAAAAACATATGTTCAATATGGTGCCCTTTTGCCCCTCCAAATCTGAACAGGCCTTTGACAAAGTCCAGTCTTTCTATTCACTTTTTTTTTTTTTTTTTTTTTGCTTCTCTCTCACACATTCCAAGCTCCTCAACTTCTCTAGGGTTCTTCAAACTTTTCCAGCAGGTACTGATGCAAAATCAGCTTTCCAAATCCCTGGCTTTCCCCGGGTACCAGCTTTTTGGCTTTCGAAAAGCTCCAGCATCATGCACCTTTCTTCTCTCAGCCTGACTTACCATGTGTCTGGCCAAAATGCTGCCCACCTGGGCAATTGTCTCCTCAGGTTTCTCCAGCCCATACCCTACATTGCCTAGCCACAATCACCAAGCCTGCTCTCAGCAGCCCCTGGCTACCCCTGGCCCACCATTCTTAGCGTCCAACTCCACCAGCTACCTCCTGCTGATCATTCTCATCAGGCCCATACTCAGCGGCCTCCAATCTACCCAGGCCCACTGGTCTTTGACATCTGACTCCACCAGCTATCTTCTGCTAGCCCCTCTCCCACCATGGTTCCTCACCACCTCCAGCTCACCATTCAGGGCACCCAGCCACCCCAGTTACTCTGCCATCTTGCATTTCCCGTTTTCTCTCCCTCGCTCTTTTCACACTTCCCATTTTGTCTTTCTGAGAGACCTTGCCCACCTGGGTTATAATGGTGAAGTTCCATTTTTCAACTGTGTCACTACTAGAGAATCCCAGCTGCCCTTCCAGCTAGGTCACCCACTATCCAGATACTCTGTGACAGTCACACAACTAGGAAATTGCCTACAGATTTATTTCTCACAATGAATTCCTGTTGTTAATTGTGAAAAAGTGACACGGCATAACCTCTCAGGACGAACCACTTCTTTGGGGCTTCATTTCTTTTATATGAGACTCCCATGAGCACATAAAAATATTAGCATTAAGTTAATTTGTACATATTTGCTCCTGTTAATCTGTCTTTAGTCACTTTCATTTCCAGAGCCCCCACTGCAGAACATAAGAGGGTAGATAAGATTTTTTTGTTCCTCCCTTGTAGTTCAACAGGGTAAAAGTGAGCACAGAATGAGGAAAGGAGAAATATAGACCAGGTTTCCTGGAAAGAGACTATTACAACAGCATCAAGATGGCTGATACAAAGAAAGAACCTACTGTGTACAATCTAACGTTATATGCAAACTGGAATCTGTTTGAAAGGGACTCAGGCTCAATTGAGCATGGGAATTGCTGTCGTAAAATGTATACTCTTGGTATTGGTTGAAACTCTGGCCTATGTGGAGTCTGGAGCCTGAGTCTCTCTGACACATAACTGAGTCACAGGGAGAGGATATCCCCCAGTGCCAGAATCAGTAGGTTAGCAAAAGCCTCACAGAATGACAGGAGAAACAAAGAAGGCAAATTCTTAAGGGGATTAATTAGTTGTGCTCTGTGCTCAAATGTGCTATAGCAAATTTGAAACATAAGTAACCCATTACCTTTAGTCTAAGAAAGATGAGGAGCTAAAGGTGCATCTCCAGAGACAAGAAAATTCCAAGAAGTGAAAACTGATACTGAGCCTTGGCACAGGGAGATTGATGGGTTTTTTGGAATAATTAAGAAAAAAAGGTATAAATTCCCCGAGACATGACTCCATTTTGGGTTTCCTTGTCCCTCCCTGGTCTGCAGCCAGGGAGTCCCACTTTGTTTTCTTTCTCTCTTTTTCTCTGTTATGACGCTTTTCACACATCTGTTCTTCCAAATATATATGCCTCTTTTGATTGCTGATTGCTCACCCCAGTCGTGAAAGTTCCTGCTGCGTCTTCATCAGACACCCACCTGTAAAAACATGTGAACATATTCATGGAAATGGTTGATTGGAAGGTTTGAAAATTCCCCAGACAATTGCTTTGAACTTGCTGGGAAATGTGAGACCCAGCACGTATTAAGAACTTACCAAGGTGAGTGAGACTCCCAGAGTTATCATGGACTAGTTTCTGTATAATGGCTTTTTTACTTGTCTGAGCTCCCAGTTGAGTTCTTATAGGGGGTGACCTGCCTTCTTCACCTTTTACCCATACAGAATTGAAACTGTGTGCTTTTTCTTACCAGTTTCTTATCTCTTAAAGCTGTAAAAAATTCTCCAAGGACACACACATGTGAGTTGAAAGACGCAAATCTATTTAAGAAAGATGAAGTAATAGATCAGGAAAAAAAAGACAGATAGAAAAGCAAGACACTATAGACTGTGAAAGGCCAGAGTAGGCCAGAACTGTTATCGGGAGAGGGGGAGCAGGCTTTTTACTAAAAATCCTTTTGTCAGCTTTTCCTAAACCAGAGAAAAACTTTTACCTTTTTAATCTGATACAAAAGGGGTAAGAACCTTTATCAACACTTAAGCTTCCACATACAAGTTACCTTACCTTTGTCATTCAGATACCTGCTTGATCCACCCCCCTTTCACAAAAAAATAATAAAAAAACCAAAAACCTTTAAACCTATTTCTCTTGCCTGAAAGAGAACCCCCCCCTCACAGTTCTCCCACTAAGTAAGCAAGAAAGTGATTACCTAAACATATACTACAATATAAGCATGTAAAAAGCCTGGTTACCCCATTACATGTGCTACAAAATAAACATGGAAAACCCAGTGACTCCATCACATGTCCAAAACTGTCCTTTAGTTCCTGGTTACCCCCACCACATGTAGTCTGATTTCACCACACATGTTGAAAAAGTAGGGTGTTCCTCTTTTCCTCCTTTGGCATTTGTTTTGGCTTCCTCCTAATACGTAGTCTAAGACTTGGTGTTCTTTTCTTTCGGCCTCCTCTAAACTTTCAACAATAGAAAAATACCTAGTATTAAATCAGGAACCAACAGCAGGTCCATCTTCTCAGGCCTCACTCACAGCCTCTATAAAAACACAAAAAACATCTGACTCAAACTAGATAAGACAAACTCTAACACAAAGTTTAAATTTCCAAACTCTTTAGACTACTTCAGCACACACCATCAGCTTATGCATGCTAAGGCTATGAGTTCACCAGCCTGGGCCGAAAGCCACAGGTCCCATGCTGCCTTGGCGGGACCCCCATCCTCCTCCAAAAATAGTTGATTCTTTGTTTCTCTCCTAAATCCCTTTTATATCTTTCTTCCTTGTTCTACACACACACACACACACACACACACACACACACTCCTTCCCAGAGCAGAGCCTTCTCAATCATCTCACAACACAAAACTTTTTTCTTCTTTCTCCTCCCCTTCTATCCTTCTGAAAGAAAACCATGAATTCTAAGTGAAGACTATCAGTCATACTTTGGCATAGTCAACCTAAGCTTTTCTCATGTAGGCCTGAAACAATCAAGTCAGCAAGTCAAATCTCCATAATATTGCCATGTCCTTCTTGAAATTTACAATTCTAAAGCAAAAGGTGAAGTATCCCATATTTCCTAGCTACTCCATGTTACTTATCAATGCACAACATCAGCTATGTTAATGGCAGATACCCTCCAACAGAACCAGGTAGGCAAGCCAGAGAAACTTGCTGGAAACTTCCAAGGAAACTGCATTGTGTTGTATTAATGTTTTTTGACTTATTTTGTTGCTTCAGATCCCAGGTAGACTTGCTTGAGTGGCTTTTCTAAGTCTAGGTATGGTCAAAAAGTAGTTTTGAAGTTAATTATTCTGATGGTCCTTCCATGAGTCTTTCAGTCTTTTCCTAGAGGTCCACCTACTTGCCTTGTCTCTACCCTGGGAATCTTTCTGCCCTTGGCCTCATCTAGTTCAGTGGCTTCCACACATTTTTTTTTTTTTGGTCCAGTGAGAATCTCTCATTGACAATGCCCAATAACTAGGGAGAAAATTGAATTCCCTGCCATTATGAGAATAAAAATAAGCTCTTATCTAAACCTCTTTGTTCCACTTATCAGAGATAAGCACTCACTACAGTTTGGGAGGGAAAGTGTCTCACAAAGGGACATTGGAGCCAAATCCTCAAGTGTGATTCTCAGTTGCTCCCTTTGACTTGACCAAAGGCCACATGGCAACTGGTTACCCCTGTGGTGGAGCCAAGTCACTCTCAACAGCCTGTCTGTGAATATTATTCTCCTGATATTATAGAAACATCTGTAAAGTTATTTCACTCCGTAAGAGTAAGGGGGAAAAAATGCCACATACTGACTTGCTAGTTAGAAATAAAAGACTTTCCATTGAGCTAGGCCATTTGCTTTTGAATTGCCATGTAAATGAATTCATTCTGCAGCTGGAGCCTTGCAGCCAAAATCCAGGCTCAGTGACCAGGCTGTCTGGGCTAGTCTCATCTTGGCAGACTGGTGAGTTTGAGAGTCAGCATACTGACTATAGTCACTGTCTGTTCTGAAGCCCCTAAGCTTAAAAAGATGGCATGAAAGTAAGCAGAAGAGATGTGTGGCCCAAAGGGCTTCTAGAATGAAGTCATTGTGAAATCCTGATTTGGAAAAGGGGTTAGGAAACTTACTTATATCCTGTCTCCTTTACATCTTCAAAAAATAAAGAATCCAGTCTTTGCCCCCTTGCAATGCAACAGTAGCCACCTAAGACTGGTGACATTTCATTTCTACGTCACAACCTTCTTTGAGGGATTTTCTTTTGGAGTTTCTATATTTTAACAGGCATGCCATCTCTCTAGAAAATTATGTCATTAATAAGCCAAGCACACAATGTCCAGAGCTGAAACTAGTCTATGGGAAATAGTGGTAGTCATCAAATTACTAAACTCAAGTAATAGACTCAGTTCTCACTGATGCATAGTTTTGGTAGGTATATGTTGAATAATGTCTCACATCGATTATAAATGCATTTAATTGTGTTGCCCCCCAAAATGAAAGGTTTAAGCAACATCTTCTAGAAACTGGGTGTAAACAGGGAGGTAGATTCTGACTAAATCTAAACCAGCCATTCTTGGTGGGTGGGGGAGGGGACTGGAGTGAGTCCTTCTTACCTGCACCCACAATTGCAAGACAATCTCGGGTTTTAGGAAAACAAAAGCAAGGTTTATTTACAAGCTGGAGAGGGAAAAGAAGCAAGAGCTCCTGAGGTCACAAGTCGACCCTTGCTTTACCTGATCATAGTTCAGTCTCAGTCTTAAACACATGTTCTTAAACACGTGTACAAAAATGGCACCTGCCTTCCACCCCAAACCTGAAGCAGAAATTTTGAACAAAAGAACATCTGTGACAAAGAGGCATCCCCCTGCAGTCTCCAGAAGCTTTAAAATGAAGAAGATCAAAGATGGCATCTGCCACTCTATACCTAAAACAGGTGTCTGACGCAAAGTCATTTTCCAACAAGTTGTCCTCTCATCTGAGATGCAAGTTTACCAAGTCTTTTCCAGGTTCCAAACTTTTCCAAGCTTTTAAACTTTTTTAGTAAATGCAATTTCAAGTACGCTTACACAAATCTTGAGCTTTTCCAGCAAACTATCCTCTCCAAAGAGGTCCAAGTTCCAAGCAAAGTTTCACCCTTGCATTTGGTCAAATGTCAAGGTTCCAGCTATCCAGGCCAGAAGATTACAGCTTCTCTTCTTCTCTGCCTGGGCCACAGCCTGTACCTTTGGGCCCAAGGCCCAAATCCCATTCCCCCTCTTTCTACTAACACAGGTCCCTTTATCATCTGCCAATCTCTGACCATAAGTGTCCCTTGCCATGTTTCCCAAAGAAATTGGCAATCTTCTATTTTGTTTCATCACCAGTATCTTTCCCGCTGTGGAAGTGACCTTATTTGGAAATAGGATTTGCTTTAAGATGAAGTCAATTAAGATGAAGTCATACTCACATGCTTATATGCTTACTCCTCTTGGTGTGGGTTGGTCCAATTCAGTGATTAATGGTCTTAGAAGAGAGAAATTTGGACACAGACATGCCCTTGATATCAGCATATGACAACAGAGAACAAGACAGGAAGAACACAGTTGCTAGAAAAAATTCCAAGGATTATTAATGATCAATAGCAACCCCAGAAATCATGAAAAAATGAAGATAGTTCTACCCAGAGTTTCCAGGAGAGCTTGGCCAGGTTGGCATCATGCTTTTGGACTTCTAACCTCCAGTGGAGCATAGATATGAAGTCTGCTGAAGTACAGTAACCTAAGAAATACAGCCTTGGGAGTCTAGATAAACAACCCATGAGTTAGTGACTCAGTTTACTGATATGCAGACCAGTGTCTCCTTCAGACTTCCTCACTCTATCTTCTGTCACATCAGACCATGTACTGCCACCAGCAATAGCCCACCCAGAACACCATTAGCTTCTAAGTTGGATTATTCAGCCTTGGGATATGAATCTGCTGAGCCAATACCAGTACTAATAAACCTACTCTTTGCCTGATGTCTCCATTTTCTTCGTGTCAGTTTTCACCAGAACTACAAAAGCATACATTTTTGTTGTTTTGAGCCCTTATATTTGTGATAATTTGCTATGGCAACAACAGGAATCCAATATGGTCAGTATTTACAGTTTTGCAAATTGCCATGTTTTTCTTCTCTTTCTTTATAAAGAACCACTTCTATACCTATGGGTACATTTGTAGATTTGTATTTTTTTCCTCAAAGAGCACTCTTATTATTGGGGGCATGGCAGTGAGCAGTGAGCAGGTAGAATTTGTAGTTGTCTTAATCTAAATCCTATCTAGGGCTCTGAATGGTATGATCCCAGTTGCTAATGAATCAAACTCTAGGTGGGCACCTGGAGGTGGATTTAAACCAGAGTTTCCATACTGTGAAAAGGAACTTGTGACTGGTGACTGGTAATGTTGGAGAGTACCTGTCCTTAAATAGCTGATGCTACACATTGATGATAGCTAGGAAAAATGAATTACTTCCCAGTTGCTTCAGAATTGCAAATTTCAAGAACTTGGCAACATCATGGAGATCTGACTTTTGAAATCAAAAGTGAGTGTGTGTGCTGGCCTTCATCAGAATTCATAGTTTCTTTCAGTAGGATAGGATAGGAGGGGAGGAGAAAAGAAAAACAAGGCTTTTGTGATGTGAGATGGTTGACAAGGCTCTATTCCTGGAAGTGCAGGAAAAACAAGAAGAAAAGATATAAAAGGGCTGAGAAGAGGAAGAACGAATTCAGCCATTTTTGGAGGAGAACGGAGGCCCAGGAATAACACCGAGACAGCCTGGGACCCATAGTTTCAACTCAGGATTGGTGAACTCATGGCTTTAGTATGCACAAGCTGAGTGTGTATGCTGAAGTAGCCTAAAGAGTTAGGAGATTTGAACTTCATGTTGAGTTTGTCTTATCTCGTTTGACTCAGATACTTTTGGAAAGGCCATGAGCGAGGCCTGATAAAGTGGATCTGATGTTGGTTCCTGTATCTTGTAGTTTTTTCACTGCCTAAATTTGAGAGGAAGTCAAAACAGACACCAAAGGAGGAAAAGATGCTGTTTTAGAACATGTGTTTGTGGACTCTAATTGTGGTGATTTGACCAGAGACTAAAGGACAGTTTTGGACATGTGGTGGTAGGTAACTGGGTTTTTATGTTTATTTTGTAGCACATGTAATGTAGTAACCAGGATTTTTGCATGCTTATCTGTTGTACATGCTTCTTACTTGCTTGCTTAGAAATAGTTTGATCACATTAAGAATTTGGTCTGACTTTGGAATTACATAGTGAAAGCTGTGCAGGCAGTAAACAAACTCTCAAAGAACCCAGGTGAAAGTTTTTTTTCTTCAGTTTTGGAGAGGCCCTAGCATGGGCAGACAAACAGCAGGTATATGAATGACAAAGGTAACTGGAGTGTGAAAGCTTAAGGATTGATAAAGGTTTTTGCCTGTTTTGTTGCAAATAAAGAGTTAAAGTTTTCCTCTGGTTCAGGAAAAGCTGGCAAAAGGATTTTTGGTAAAAAAGTCTGCTCCCCAACCCTCCCCACCCCTGCTCCTGATAACAGTATCTGGTAACTGGAACTAGGACTGGGATTTGTAAGCTTGTGCAGGACCTGTAACCTGTAACTTGCAGAGGAGAAAGATACTTGTAATTTGGAACTTGGAACCTGCAGGGCTTGTGACTGGAACCAGATCTTGTGACTTGTGATTGGTATTTGGGACTTGGAACTTGGAACTGATAGGGGTACTGCGGTGAAAAGGAGGGGCTGTAGCCCCCAGCTCTGGTGGTGCTGCATTTAAATGGCAGCCATTGTGCCCTGGTGGGTGGAGACTTGGAGAAGGGAAGTTAAGCCTTCTTTCAAGAGGAGAAAAGTGGGAGGTGACTTAAGGAGAAGAGACAGAGACACAGGGGAAGAGAGAGTGAGAGAGAGAGGTATGGAGAGGAGGAAAGCAGAGGACCATGAGGGAGACTGGAGGCCTTAGGGCTGCCACTGTCATGTGCAGCAGCAGGCCAGGGAAGGAAACCATACTGTGGGCTTCCAATCCCAGCCCAGGCAGTGAGGAGCCCAGGGAAGCATGCTGGAGAAATTTGTGAACTTTGTAAGCTGACTTGGAAACATGGTACTTGAAAATTTGCTTGAACTTTGAAACTGTAAAGTTTGGGAATTGTCTGGAGACCTGAAGACAGCTTGGAGTGTTGCTGTTTTTATGGTGAGACATCTGAAGTAGTTGCTGCTGTTGTATTGAGTGAGCATTGCTGGTTTCCTGCCACTTTAGAGTCGAAGCTGAAAAAATGCCAGAACTTTGACTTTTTGGAGGAGGATTGATGACACCATCCTGGTTTCTTCATTGGATTTGAATCTCCTGCTTTTGAAGAAGGATCGATGATGCCATCTTGGCTTGAAGTGAATAGCAGTGCCTTTGGAAGAAGGAACAGTGGTGCTGATAGGGTATGCTGCCCCTCCCCCCATTGTCTCCTGTTTAAGTTTGTAGATTTCAAGGACAGATGATAAAATATGAGAATGACCTTAGTTGGAATTTCCCTTCAGGGAGATGCAGGGAAATGAATGCAGAAAGAAGTGAACGATCAAGGTGAAACAGGTTTCCTGGAAGGCGGTAAATCGGGGTAAACAGGTTCAGAGGCAATATGGAGACTGGATAGAGAGAGATTCAATGGAGAGATGGGAACCAGCCATCTTGTAAAGATGTGAGCCCTGTGGACATGGCCAGGCCCAGGGGTCTGTAGCCTTTGGCTGGCCCAGGCTGGCAGCATGTGTGCTGAATGTAGTTAAGGAGTTTGCAGATTTAAACTCCGTGTTGGAGTTTGTTTTGCTGAGTTTGACTTGTATCTGAAGAGGTCGTGCAAAAGTTAGGCCTGAAAAGAAAGTGAACTTGGCTGGGTCCAGTGCCATGAAGTTCCTCCTACCTAAAGACGACAAGGAGAAGGCAGCATAAAAGACAAGGAGGAGCACGCTAAAGGAGCGCCCCAAAGAAAGATGTCTTCAAACACATGGAGAGGAACTCTGACTGATTGATTGATTTTGGTGAGATGATCAGGACTGAGAGACTGAGGATTTTTTTTGGCAATCGGAGGAAAGGACTTTGGACAATGCTGAGAAAGGTTTTGGAAAATGTTAAAGTAATCTGAGTCTTACATGTTTTCTTTTGTAGTAATTAGAAAGTCACTTTGTTAGAAATAAATTAGTCTGCACTGATAGTCTTGCATTGGTTTGGTATTTTGGCTGAGAAGGCTGGGGATGGTGGAAAGAACCCACGAGAGTGTAAAGTTCAAACTGTGTTTTCTAAGTTTTTTTTTTTTTTCTGCAGTTCATGGAGTTGAAGGCAGAGAGCAACTGACTGGCTTTTGCATATCAATGGTAAAGGTGAACAGTGTAAATGCTAATTAACTGTTACAGCCTGCTTTGTAGAGAGAAGCAGGCAGAGGGGCTCAAAGTTAAGGTAAAGGTTAAAGGTAAATAGCCGGCTTGTAGCCTGCTTCCTAGGGAGAGAAGCAGGCATAGGTGTAGCTACTTCAAGGTAAAGGCAATTGTGAATGGCCTGTTGGTAGCCTGCTTCATAGAGAGAAGCAGGCCTGTATGGTGTTTAAGTCACCAAGTCAAAAAGTCTTTCTTATACCCTGCTTCAGTGCCATCTTGGCTTCTTCATCTCGCATGCAGGTGGGACAGCCACCTTGTGGACACATATGACTTAGGACCCATTTGTAGTTTTGGGGCTAGAGATTGAACTGATTGCTAAAATTACTGAAGGGGTCCCTTGTAGCCCTCTGTGATTCTTGTCTATTTTTTCTTTTAATAAGTAAATTTGCTTTTGCCTCTTCTTAAGGTTACTGTGGTCTTGCTACTGCTTGTACTGGCTGGGACGAACATAACAAGTGAAAGTGGGTAAAAAAGAGATTTTCTGACTTAACTGTTTACCCCTATCCGCCTGCTTCTCTCTCCAAAGCAGGCTACAAACAGTACTTAACTGCAATTACCTTTAACCTTAACTGGATACTCTTATTTGCCTGCTACTCTCTACAAAGCAGGCTACACACTCTTCATTAGCATTTTCACTGATCACCTTTACCAT
>PVHY01022001.1:0-23035 GCA_004024945.1 Uropsilus gracilis
TAAGTTGATGTTTAGTTGTTGGTTGTTTGGCCTGTTGTTCTTTTCCGATATATGGTAAGTGTGTGTGTGGTTTGTTGTTGTTGTTGTTTTATTTTATTTATTTATTTTATCCCAGGGCTTTCCCACTTCACTAACATTTGTTAACTATCCTGATCTTTTGTACGCTTCACCTCCCTGCCTTCTTCCCCCTCCTCCTCTCTCGTTCCATGGTTCAGTCCCATTGGTTGTTTTCGTTTTTTATTTGTTTGTTTGATTTTCCCTATATCCCTCATATAAGTGAGACCATCCTGTACTTCTCTTTTTCTTTTTGGCTTATTTCTGCCAATATGAGTCTTTCTAGTTCCATCCAGGTTGCTGCGAATGACATGTGTTTGTCCTCCTTGATGGATGCGCAGTATTCCATCGTGTATATGTACCACATTTTTTTTAGCCAATCATCCGTTTGGGGGCATTTGGTTTGTTTCCAATTCCTTGCAACTGTAAACAGGGCTGCAATGAGCATGCGTGTACATGTGTCCTTTTGAATTAATGTCTTCATGTTCTGTGGGTATATTCCTAGTAGTGGGATTGCTGGGTCGAATGGTAAGTCCACATTCAATTGTTTGAGGTACTCATATCTTTTGTTTATAAAAGGAGAACTTTGTAATACATCCTAGATTGTAATTGTTAATGCTGAAATTTTTAAAGACATGTTTGAGGCTTAAAAATTTAAACAGATGCTAATTTTTCATTATTCAACTTTTGGCTTTATGGCAATTATCACTTATTTTCCCGCAAAGCAGATAGAAAACTAAAAAGCTAGTGAAGGTTTGATTCTTTTTTTAATTGCCTTTTAGCATTAGCCACCTAAATAAACCGATGTCTTAAGAAGGCTCATCCTCTGTTTCTTAACTGAAAAAACCAGATAGCAAGATTGAAAAGAATTGTGCAAAGGAAATATTCTTCTCTCAAGAATCTCAAACAGATTCTCAGTTTTCTTATCTGGGGTCTCCCAGTCACCCACAAATCCTGGGAGGATTTATTCAAAAAGGCAGGTCCCCTGAGGCCCTCTGCAGACCTAACTTAGAATCTCAGATGACTGAGTCCCTGAATCTCTGCCTACTACACAAGCTTCTATGGTGATTATCTGAGGATCACAATGCTGTCATGTTTGCCAAAGCACATGGTTTGCAATCTGTTTAACAAAAATAATTAAAGCAATGATAGAAAACCTTTGTCAGGACTATGGTAGGTATCTATGAAATTTGAAGCATTATTAATTCTGACAAGCATGGATCTCCCAGTAATTTATTAACAGATCAACAGAGATAGTCAGAGATTTGCACCCTCCACCCATTTCTTGTTGTGACTTTAATAAGAAATTTAACATGCTAAGCTTCAATTTTCCTGCTTATAATGAAAGTAAATGATGCACTTGTCTTGTAGAATGATTCCAAGCATTGACTTAAACTATAAATGCTAACACAAGTCCTGGCACCAAAAAAGGGGGGAGGGAAGGAAATTGTTAATCATAATAGAATGAATGTATGCAATTAAGGAAAACTCAGTCTATTGTAATTGCCAATATTTATGGAACAGCCAGTTTATAAGCCACTTTCACAAGCAATATTTTATTATATCCTCTGAGCATTTCTGTGAGATAGGAAGAAAACATCTGTTAGATCCCTTTTACAGGTAGAAGCAACTGAAAGATGACCAAGGTTACAACCTATGCAGCTTGTCAACTTTCTGCCTCTAGCAGCCAGTGTCTCAACATTTGTTTAAAACCTAGTAGTGCAGAGCATCCTAAAGATGCTATAATACAGCCCCTATAGTCATTTTATAATTTTAGAAAATTTTATATAATGAACACTTTTTCAGAGCTTGGAAAGTATGGGAGAGCTGGTTTGAAAAGCATACTAAACAATAGTTAAATGACACTAAGCAATTATCATTTTTCCAGAATCATAATTTGCTCCAAATCACTTTCCATGTTACCTATAGTTGAAGAGAAACCACCAGAGCTGTTTGCAAAACTTCTATAACACAGAACTAGTCAAGAAAAACTTAAAGGTCAACTCCAAATGCCCTCTGCACCGCTGAGACCTCACAGCCTCTCCTGCTTGCAGCTGTTGATTCTTCCCAAGTTCCCAAGCACGCTCCTCATGTGCTTTAAAGAGTATTTGCATAATAGTCATGGTAAGATTTAGGTCCAAATTATCTAAATGAAAATCCTCTGTCCTGAGGTATAAACTAATGAAAACCAATCTTTTTTTAATGCCCTAAACTCCTGCACCATTTTTCTTAAAGTTTCTCCACCACCAAAATTATAATCTGAAGAATCATGAAACTATAGGGAAAACAACTCATTGAGATTGTAAACAGCCTATCATTCTTCACAGATCAATGCAGCATTTGAATATAGCCTCGTTTTGTGTTCCCAGCTTCAAGTCAGGACCATTCATAGTTCAGCACTTCATAATTACATACAATTAACAGCTCAGAGGCTGAGCAGCAGAGTGACTGGTAAGTGCTGAAAGCTACAAATCTGTTTTGCAGTAGTGTATATTTTTTTTCTCCCTTGATTTTCTTTATTGTTGTTTTGCTTGTTGCCTATTAGCATACCTCTGGGGAATGTTTCAAAGATGTAATGTTAACGAGCAAACACTTGTGAGATTGCCAGCCATTTCAGCAGACTTTTCTTTCTTTTCAGGGCACAGAAAGGGGAAAAATTAACTGACACATTGTTATGCAGCAAAATAGAATTATGCAGAAAATGCAAAATTATGCAAAATATTATTTATGCAAAGCACATCCCTGAAGAATTCAGAGAATCATTGATTAGCAGTAAGAAAGTAGGAATATATCTGAATATTACTGTCTACTAAGGAATTTTATTAATAAAGAATGTCAAGGCTATTTCAAATGCAAGCCCTAAGCTTATAATGCAATGAGCTGAAAAGGTTAAAAAAAAAAAAAAGAGGTAGAGATTTGCACACAGAATAGACAGAGACACAATGTCCACTGGAAGACATTAATAATAAAAATAACAATAGCATGAACACAACTAACATCCCCTGTATCACAGCCATTTTCTAAATGTTGCACATGTATTAGCTCATTTAAACCTCATCATTTACAAACTTATAGGTAAAATGATCAACCAATTTTACAGTCAAAAAAAAATAAATAAACTAAGGCTCAGAGAAGATCGATAACTTGCCCAAGGTCACACAATAAGTGAATGAGCAAAGACAGAATTGGAACCCAGAAACCTGCTCTGAATCTCATTCACTCAGAGCTAACAAATGGGACCCCACTGTTAGGGTTCTAGCTCCATTTCTAAATTCTTAGATTCGATGACCCTCTCAAAGTTGAGGCAAACAAAGGGGCATGTCCACAAAAAAATCTATATAAGTTCATGCCAAATTTTGCAAAGAATTACAAGAGTCCAGGATCTCTTGAGTTATCTATTTGAGGTTCCTTGGGGAGATCTGTTTTAGATGAAACGATGAAACAGTCAAATGGGAAGATTCTAGACCCTCAGAGATATAATAAATCTCTCAGAAATCACAAGCCCACTCTCTTGTGGAACAATGGGACAGGATACAGTTATCACTGCCCTTTCGTTCAAGAGAACTTGAGACCTTGGCCCTTCCTGCTGCTCTCAAATCCTGCACC
This sequence comes from Uropsilus gracilis, assembly GCA_004024945.1. NCBI lineage: Eukaryota > Metazoa > Chordata > Mammalia > Eulipotyphla > Talpidae > Uropsilus > Uropsilus gracilis. The sequence goes on from PVHY01022001.1 coordinate 3,661, forward strand.
AAGATCTTCATTTACATGATTTATATGATGTCCTTGCAGTTTTAATTTGTTCAATTATATTTCCCCTCACTGACCTTCCTTCCCAAGAGCTGTTAGTATTACTATTTATGACAAATGGAAGAAAGGGAGGGAGGAAATAAAGGGAAGTCTCTTCCATAAATGTCATCCTGCTGTGGAACTCCTTCATTCCCTGGGTCTTCTAAACAACCTGTTGGAGGATAACCACCATTAACATAGCCAAAGCTGATACCATGCACTGATAATTGCTAAAGAAAAAAAAAAGTTACTTCCCTGTTGTTTTAGAATTGTAATTTCAAGAAGGACATGCCAAAGTGGACTGTTAGCCTTCATTAGATTCCCAGAAGCCTGGGGAAAACAAAGAGATAAGGATATAAAAAGAGCTCAGAAGAAGAAAGGATTCAGCCATTTTTGGAGGATGTGAACCCAGCCACATGGTCAAGGTGATCCTGCACCTTTGGCCTGGGCTAATGAACACATAACCTCAGCATGTATAAACAGAGTGTGTGTCCTGAAGGAGTCTAGAGAGTTTGGAGACTCGAAGTTCATGTTAAAATTTGTCATATCTAGTTTGACTCAGATGCTTTTGGAGAGGCCATGAGCTAGGCCTGAATAAATGAACTTTATATTGGCTCCTTTATCTTGGAGTTTTCCAAGTACCTAAAGTCAAGAAAACGCCGAAAGCGAAAAAGAAAAACATCATCACACCTTCAACTACATGCTTGAAGAAAGCTGAAACACACCAAAGGAGGAAAAGAAGGATGCCCTGCATTTGGAACACATGCTGCTGAACTCAGATTGACTGGACATGTGTGAAAGGATGGTGAGGAAGGAGGAAACAGGAGTTAGGGATATGAGAGAACAGCGGGGAAATATGAAAGGATGGTGGCAAGAAAAGAGAGAAACAGGAGTCAGGCCAAGCAGAATTAAGAAGAGTTTATTGCCGTGAGCTCCTGGGTGAGGTCCACTAACCCAGGGTAGGGAGTTAGTGAAGTCACACTCATTTGGAGTTGGTGTCTGCTTTCATAGGGGTACAAACATGGGAGTGGGTTTGTTGTATGCCAGGCAAGCTTAGCAGGTGGACAAGGTCATTCACTGGGCTAGGTGGGCAAGGCTGAAGATGGTCTCAGCTGTAGCCAGAAGGTAAGACTTGGGTTGGGTGGTGTCCATAATCCTCTTATGGCTGGAGACTCCCAGTGCCTCCAATCTGACCTTTCAACACAGTGAGGTGACCTGAGACTAAAGAACAATTTTGGACATTATGGTGGAGTAACTGGTGCTTTATGTGCTTATCTTGTAGTACATTTTTAGGTAATCTCTTTCTTGTTTAGTAGTAAATGATAGGGGAGAATGTGTGAAGTTGGGGAATGGTGGCCTTCAGCACCGGTGGTGGTGCATTGGAATAGCAGCCATTGTGTCCTGGTGGACAGAGACTTGGAGAAGGGAAGTTAAACCTTCTCACAAGAGGAGAAAAGGTTGAGGAGATTAGGGGGGAGACTGAGAAAGAGAAGGTGAAGAGGAGAAAGAGAAGAGCAGGGAGGCTGGAAGCCATTGAGCTGCCACTGCCATTTGTAGCAGCAGGGAAGGGAAGGAGTCCACCGTGTAGGCTTCCCTTCCCAGTCTGGGCTGGTAAGGAGCCCAGGAAAGCATGTTGGAGAAACTTGTGACCCATGTAAGCAGATTTGGAAATTTGGTACTTGAGAACTTGGTTTAACTTTGAAACAGCAAAGCTTGGAAATCGTCTGGAAAACTAAAGAGAATTGCTCTGTTGCTGTTTTCGTGAGAAGTCTGAAGTGGTCGCTGCTGTAGTGTTGAGTGAGTCTTGCTGGTTTCAGGCCACTTTAAAGATGAAGCTGAAAGAATGCCAGAGCTGTGTCTTTTGGAGAATTGATAACGCCATCCTGGTTTTCTTTGTTGGATTTGAATCTCCCATTACATTTGAAGAAGGAACGACGACAACATCTTGGTTTCTTTGACTTGAAGTGAATAACTGTGCCTTTGGAAGAAGGAGCGATGATGCAATCTTGGTTCCTTCATCTGGCTAGAAGGTGAGACAGCCACCATTTTGTGGAAGCACATGGCCGAAGCCATGTGCAGTTTTTGAATAGAGACTGAACTGGTTGATAAGATTACCAAAGGGGTTCATTGCATCCTCAGTGACTCTTATCTATTTTGTCTTTTTTAATGAATAAATCTGTTTTGCCTCTTCTTAAGGTTAGTGTGGTCTTGCTACATAGGATGAACCTAAGGAGTAACTGGGATTAAAGAGCCAGCTGGTCCCTTTGTAAGTTTAGTTAAGCAACCTGCTTTGTTTGTTTTCTTACCCAATTTCAATAAATGGTTTGATCACTTGGAGAGTTTTCTCTGGATTGAAATTACAGCAAAAGCTTCAGGAGGCAACAAACCCTTTTTTTTAATTAATTTTTTTGTGGGAAGAAAGCAAGTTACAGATAGGTATACATATTATAAGACCATAACTACAAAATTATAACCACACAAAACAATATATTATTTACTGATGTGTGATTTAAAAGTTTCAAATACCACAGGAATGACAAACATCAAATCCAGTGTACTGATTATTATTTCTGGGAATGTATAATGGGGAATAGGAGAGAAGAGACAGAAAATGTCAACTATCTCTATGGTGGCTGTTTTTTTGTTTGTTTGTTTGTTTGCTAATTTAATTTAATTTTTTTTAATTTTGCATATATGGGTATTTATATTTATATTACATTATTGTGTACCCTGGGGCTTTCACACTTCCCTAACACCTGTTAACCATCCTACTCTTTTGTGCCCTTCACCTCCCCCTCCTTCCCCCTCCTCCTCTCTCGCTCCATTGTTTAGTCCCATTGGTTGTTTCTAATTTTTCTTATTCATTTGTTTGTTTTTCCCTATATCTATCATATAAGAACATCCTGTATTTCTCTTTTTCTTTTTGGCTTATTTCTGCTAATATGAGAAATTAGCAGAAACTTCTAGTTCCATCCATGTTGCTGTGAATGACATATGTTTGTCTTCCTTGATTGATGCATAGTATTTCATCGTGTAGCTATACCACATTTTTTTTTCAGCCAATCATAGGTTTTGAGGCATTTGGTTTGTTTCCAAATCTTGACAATTGTAAACAGAGCTGCAATAAACATGCACGTACAGGTATCCTTTTGAATTAGTGTTTTTATGTCCTCTGGGTAAATTCCCAGTAGTGGGATTGCTGGATCGAATGGTAATTCCACTTTCAATTGTTTGAAGGTCCTCCACACAGTCTTCCATAGTGGCTGGACCAGTTTGCACTCCCACCAGCAGTGTAAGACAGTTCCTTTTTCTCCACATCTGCGCCAACATTTGTTGTTGTCTGTTTTATTTATTTATATGGGCCATTCTTACTGGTGTAAGATGGTATCTCAGTGTGGTTTTAATTTGCATTTCCCTGATTATTAGTGATATGGAGCATTTTTTCATATGCCTATTAGTCATCAGTATCTCCTCTTTAGTGAGTGTCTTTTTAGTTCTTCTCCCCATTTTCTGACTGAATTTTTTGCTTTGTTTTTGTTGAACTGTAGGAGCTCTTTGTGGATCTTTGTTATCAGACCCTTGTCACTTGTCTGGAGGTCAAAAATTTCCTCCCAGTTAGTTGGGTTTCTTTTTGTTTCATTTATTCTCTCTTTTGCTGTACAGAAACTTTTTAGTTTTATATAGTCCCAGCTGTTTGTTTTCCTTCATTTTTTTGCCAGCCATAGTTTTTCCCAAAATGGATTTCTGAGGTGAAATTCATGAAGGGCTTTTCCCAGATTTTCCTCTATGTATTTTATGGTTGCAGGTCTCACTTCCAAGTCCTTTATCCATTTTGAGTTGAAGGAGGCAACAAACCCTTAAAGAGGTAGACTTAAAATTTTTCCCCTTTTGGCTTGGGAGAGAGAACCTGGGACAAGCAGCAGGTATTGAAATGGAAAAGGTATCTAGTGGCCAGGCATTGTGGTGCATGCCTGTTAGTGGCAGCCTAGGAAGCTGTGACCAGGGCTAGGGATCACAGTTCGAGTCCCGCCAGGGGCATGTAGTGAGACCTAGTCCCAAAAATATCTAGCTGGGTGTGGTGGCACGCACCTGTAATCCCAGCTACCTGGGAAGCTGAGGCTGGGGGTGGCTTGAGTCTGTGGTACCCTGGGCAACATGAGCCTGCAGTTCCACAGGCAAAAATAGAGAGCCCTCATCTCAAAAAAAAAAAAAAAAAACAGAAAACAGGAAAAGGTAACTAGTGTGTGGTAGCTTAAGGGTTAACAAAGGCTTTTTTCCAGCCTGCTATAAGTTGAAAGTTTTTCTCTGGTTTAGGAAAAGCAGGCAAAAGGATTTTTAGTAAAAATAGCCTGCTTCCCTTCCCCAACAACAAGCTCAGTCCTCATCGTGGCCTCCTTTTTCTCAAAAACTTTATTCTTTCAGAAGTTCCAGGTGGTATAGGTACCATACTAACAGAATAATCTGTTTTCTTTCCAAAAAAATGAATTATATTGGCAACTTATGACTTGTCAACATATCCAGCAAAGTCACAAGAATCTTGAACTCCAAGTCTAATGGAATTTGAGGGCAATACTCAATATGCCCAAATCCAGGCACTGTCCTATGGTGCTCACAGCCTGAGAGGCCATGTAGGAAGAGGATGGGGTGAGAAACTCCTACCAGATTCAGGAGAGAGGTCACAAGGATGCTGACATTTCCTTGGGGTCTTGGGAATCAGCAGAAAAAAAGAACATGTGGTAGTGGGGAGAGATCATGAGAAGCTTGACACCCTGGAGAAGCAGAAATGATCAGCACACAATTTTTATCAGGAAACTGGAACTTTATCCTTTCAGTCATTGATTCTCAAATTTTAGAGTCCATAAAAGTTATGAGTTAAGAGTACAGATCCTTCAGCCTACTCCCAGCGCTTCTGAATCAATAGGTAGATATTTGATAAGTGGGTGATTCTAATACAAGTAGTCTACAGCCCACACTTAGAAAAACAGCACCAATGAAAGCAAGGAGAGGGCTATTAGCAAACTGAATGGTTTAATGAAGAGTTGTTTATAGGCACTGTGCAGAGGGTAGTGTACAAACACCAAGCCCATGCCCACTTTGGTCACTGCTTTACAAATAGGCTAGGCTAGCCAGGCAGCAGGGGCAGGACCAGAGGGACTGAGAGGCAAACAAGTCCCCCACCTCCCCAAGAATCATCATGCTCTCTTTCTCTCTGGACTATCTCTTGCATTCTCTTGGTGTTCACCCTGTGCTCTCCTCCTCACATTCTCTCTTCCTCCCCAGAGTCACGCTGCCATTTTATCCCCTCCCGCTTAGGTCCAGGTGAGTTCATTCATACATACACAGCCCTTAGGGCCCAGGTGTGTACAATCATGGGGAGGGTTCAATACCACAAGTGCTGGTCTTAGAAGCTAATGGTAGAAGGGTAAAAACCCTGATAATTCATTTACCCTCCAACCACATCCACAGTGATTCCTGGGTGTTAGAGTTGCATTCAAAGATAATCTGTCCTTATATCAGGAGACAGGAGCCAAAAAAAAACCTCCACCATTCAAGATAACTACAAGTGTGGTCCATACCTGGGAGGACTTACCCATAGAAAGTGCCAGTCATGACAGCTGGCCTTCGTAGGTATGCAGTAAAGACTGTGAACAGCATCTCCATTCCAGAAGGCAAAGGAAGCCTAAGTTCCTAACTTCAGTAATTCAGAAAAATGATAAATATTCAGCAGGCATTTCTGTCAGCAAAATGCTGCTTCTTCCCTGAAATAAGGCAGGTGAAAGAGTATTCCCTTGTCATGGTTTTATTCCCTGGCTTAATAGAGGAGGGTTGGAAGCACTTTGGAAAGAGCTGGATAGTGCAGTATCTAGGCTTCTAGCAGAGAATTTCAACTGGCTGAAGTGGGAAGATGTTTCCCAGATTTTTGTGCGTAACTGTGGTTACTCTGCCTGCAAACATCACTGAGAGTCTGCACTAGGCACCTGGGTAGGTTTGGATTTACTCTCCTGCTTATCAGTCAGTTGGAAACGTTCATTTAGCCCTTTCAAAAACTGTTTGAGAGCCTTTCAGGCAAACCCCAGTGAACACAGGACCTGCTCTTAGAGGTACCAAACAATCTGCCTGTGGGCAACATATCACCAAGTACTGAGGAGCAATCTGAGACCTGCTCCTGTTCAAAGAGTTCACTGATGAGCAGATGCAAGAATTCAGTCCCAATGCCAGGGACCTCCAGTGCAGACCCGCTTGATGTTCCCACTTCAAGATTCATCACATCCCCAGGTTTGACTCTCAGCCTCAGTACCAGGAAGCAATGTGTGATGTCCTTTGATCAGTGGTTAGTACGTAGCAGCATAAATATTTGCCCAGGATCACGCTAATAGTTAACGAGTTTCTGCTGAAATGGATCAGGCTTCTCACCAGACATGCTGGAAAAGGGTAAATACCTTCTCTCTAAGACTCTGTTCTGTGTTTACTTCACTAAAACACTCCATTATTGCACACTGAGTAAGAGAAGGGATGTGGGGAGGGCCTGGTTTTGTGGTGATTAAATGCAGAGTAATTTTTGAAATTATTTGCATTTGTCTGAATAACACTAACTTTTAAGACTATGTCATTTAAAGCAAATTGTTGGATATTATTTTTCTGGCAGCAATAATCAGGCATTTTTCATAAAATGGCTTTCTTGCAAGAAAATCACCAAATAATGGCACAAAAATACCCGGTTCCAAACATAATGAAGCATGAGGTGGCAAAGTCAAGATTAAAATGGCTCTCACGCTGTGGACACAGACTAGAGTCACTGAAATGATGTCTTGCTGTTCCTGGGCACACTGGGAGCCGCTGCTGAGGCGCTAATGGGCCCCACACAGGTCTTTAGAGTGGCTTCCTGGCAGGATGTCTGTAATAACCGGGCTTAGGGGTAGACCAGATGAAGTAAATGCAGGGCCCAGCACTACTGGGAGAACAAAAGCTTCTCAGCCCCAGTGGAGATGGGCAGGCTTCTGCTGAAGTCTTGGGCTGGTTCCGACAGCCTGTCTAAAGTTTGTTCTCCTTGTTCATGAGGTTAACAAAACATATCTCATGACAGCCACACACAAGACCTCCACATAGGCCCACAGTAGAGCCAGGGGACTCTGGAACCCAATGCCTATTATCCTCCTCCTACCACCATGTCTCTTTTTATCCCTATCCAAAAAGGGGGGAAAGCAGGTCCCCTAAAAGTACATCACCTCTTTAGAAATAGGTCTTGTGTCATATCTCTCCTATAACCCCAGTGCCACAGAAAGTTGTCTCTAATTCTAATGATAATTTCTGTGTTAAATTTTCAAATAAGAACTACAGATTTAGTAACCACACCTAAATTACAGATTTAGTAAACAACACCTATAGAGGCTATCACTCTAAAACATATAAATGACATAAACCAGTGTCACCTTAATTTTAAAAATTAAAACAATTTTTAATCCTTCCAATTCATTTTCTTTGTTGCGTCCAAATTTGCATTCAGTTGCTTTCAGTAAATGTGTGCTGAGCGTCTTTATGATCATATACCTTCCAAATACTACACAGATAAAGAAAAAGCCCTTTCTTTTGTGGTCAAGGTCACCCATGAACTGTTGCATCCTATGTCCAACCACTTCTCTCCTATTCCTCACCATTAATTCTTCCCAGAAGACTGTCCTTCATGAGCTACTCCATGTCAGTTCTCCACCAATCTTAGCAATGCCATGTAGTCCCTCTATAATATTCCTCTTCTACTTCCTGCAAAGAGTCACACATATTCCCAGTCCTATACCTGCCTGGAACTCTCTGTCCACCCTCCTATTCATTCCATCATATTCTTACACTCCATCCCAAGTGCTCCTCGTGGTTTACCCACACTTACCAAATACAGGCTGAGGGCTTTACTTTACAACTCTGCCTTCCTGCATTTACACCACTTACTTGTCTTTTTCTTTTTGATTTTATATATGTGTGTACGTATATACATAGTTTCCTCCAACCAGAATTTGAAATTTGTAAAACTGAAAGCTAAGTCTTTCAACTCTTTTTGTGTACTCATCCTGCTTTCATCTAATGTCCATGGTAGGCCAGTTGTGCCAACTTGCAAGGCTCAAAATTGTTATTTGCTATAGAATATGTACTGGACAAATGAATAAACAATTGTCAGCTTATGAAACCAACTTGGAGTCCAACAGGCTCATTTGTGTTCCCTTTTGTTTGTGGGGAGGAAAAGTTTAATAAATACACATTCCTCTGTATATTTTTAACAGGTGGAAAGTTATTGCTGCACAAGCAGTATCATTATTTTAAATGCAGAGTTTGACACTTCCCATCACAGTAGGGAGAATGACCACACCAATACCAACTGACTATGTGACTCTGGGGAAGGGAAATTACAAATAGATGCCAAAAGGGGGTTGGAAGTTTTAAAAAAAAAAAAAAAGATTGTACTGGTTTACAGATAAGACTAACTATAGGGCCAGGCATGGTGGTGCATGCCTGTAAGGGGCAGCCTAGGAAACCATGGTCGGGGCCAGGGATCGTGTTTCAAGTCCCACCGGGGGCACATAGCGAGACCTAGTTCCAAAAAAATATGGCTGGGCGTGGTGGCATGCACCTGTAATCCCAGCTACCTGGGAAACTGAGGTTGGGGATTGCTTGAGTCTCTGGTACCCTGGGCAATGTGAGCCTGTGGTTCCACAGGCAAAAATAGTGAGAACTAGTCTCAAAAAAAAAAAAAAAAGACTATAAATGTTGTAATCATTACAAAATTTTAAGCTACTATCAAACCAATCTCCCAAAAGAGCTCTTCTCTGTATTTGGAGTTATTACCACCTTAACTAAGAAACCAATACATAGACTAGTATTAGTTTGCTACGGACACTAAGCAATTATATAATTTAACGGCCTTGTGTGATAGAATTGCTTCTGTTAATGAAGAGAAAGAGTTCCTAAGAACAATTCTTTATCAGAAAAGTGGTTAAAATGGGAGGCAAAGGATTCCTCTCTGTAGGGGAAAAAAAAGTATAGCATACAGATGCCTGCTTGTGAGACCATGATCATAAAAATACAGTGAAAAGAGTAAGTCATCAGTCTTGTCTCAGATCTTCACTCAGATGCCCGCAGGTTGGAGCTGCACACCTAGAGCCCTGGGTACCTGGTCTCTCTGCGAAACACTGAACCCAGCAGAGTTCTTGTCATGGCACTGATGCTAAATGTGTTCTCCGACAGAGGTACAGGCTGCTGGGATCACCAAGATCTCCCCCTTGAGCATCACACCGATGGTTGAGCATCCCATGTCCATGCCAATGCTGTCCATTTAAGAGGCTTTACCCTGGTTTAGGAGCAGAACCTGTCCTGTGATCCACACACTGCCCAGGAATTGACCACTTACCAAGTGGGCCCACCCCATACATACCTCCTACTAGGGCTCACAGAACCCCTTGCAGGGTCTCACTGGACCCTGAGAGGCCACCAGTCATTGCCATCATCCTCATCAACATGCTCTTCTGTTCTCACAATGCACCTGAGACAGCTTCCAGCCATAATGGATTGACCCAGCTCCATCACATTCTTAGATTTTTCCCTCAGTCAGGGCTCTGTCTCCATCTTTGTGGAAACTGAGACTGAGAACATTTCCCAGTGATCTCCCTCTGACCAGTTTTTCGGGGGGGGGGGGGGGGGGGGGGGGGGGGGGGGGCCTGTTGGGGGTAGGGCACATCAGTGAACAGTACCGGGACTTTGATGAATGTGAGATCTTGGCCCAGATTGTGGGTCCCCTGAAAGCAACAAACATCTCCACTTTCAACCTTCACCATGTGCTGATGGCCAGGATGGGATGCAGCAAGAATGAGATCCTCCAGTTAAGGCAGGGTAGCCTAGGTTTCCAAACTCAAAGGAGAATGCCAGCCTCCATGTTTTCCCCTCCTTCTGGAATTCCAGAGACTTCTCTAAGCTATGTCCTCAAGTTCTAGGACAAAATCACCCACTCCATGCTCTGTTCCCACAGGAAGATCCCACACTCTGCTCTAGGTGTGCTATGTTCTGGTGTCAACTCTCATGCAGATATACATCTGTCCACAAAGAGAAACTCAACACTCAGCTTCCACTAGGATGCCCCCTGCCCATCTCTCCCTTATGGCCTCAGTATTTTCACTTTTCCTGCCCAAGGCATCTCTCAGGAACCAGTTGTCCAGCTGCTTCTAGAAAGTTCCTTTTGTCCCTTCTGCCTTTAGCTCAGTGGCCTCCATGGGCCCAGGAGTTTTAACAGTGCCTCCCCCTCACAGAGTCTCCAAGAAAAAAGTACTTTTGCATTTCTTTTTCCTTTTTTTTTTTTTTTTTGATTTGGTAATAAAGACTCACAGCAATAAACAGAGATAACACAAACTCAACCTTTTGCTGCACAATTTATATAGACTGGAGGTTTATTGATTTTATCACTGCTGCTGTTATAGATCTTTCTTTCCAGAAAATTCCTTAATCAGGGTATCAGCATACATTGTAAATTCCAAAAATGGTGTACTAACAATGGTAGATGAGTAAACAGAAACATCCTCGGATAGATTTTAGATTCAATGAGGTTTCTGCATAGTTAGCTATATCATATGAAAATTCCTGGTTGCATTTGTCTCAAAAGCCAACCAAACTCACAGAATTTCAAGTAGCAGCTCCCCCTGAGATTTCCTAATATAGGTAAAAGTTCTACAAATTTGAGGAGAACTCCATTTTTTCCATTAAGGACCATGCAGCAATCACATTTATTTTTTTCATATTTGGCAAATTGACAGATGACAGAGCCTGTAATAGTAGTGATAGAGCCCACTAATTGCCATCTGAAGCAAATTAATACATTCCTACTTTTCACCTCCCTCCAAGTACAGCCAAGCATTCTCATTAAAGTTGAGCAAAACAGAAAGGCACCTTCTGGGGAGTTTTGACTAATATAATCAGAACATGCACCAGAGAAATCAGACCGTATGTACGTCTGGAGATTTCAGAGTCGGTGCTATTTAATTGCACACTTACTCCATTTACCCAGGATAAAGTAGTCATTTGGTGGTACCTAAGTTGTCTCAATAAGCTGAATTTTTATTAAGATACTAATGTTAGAGCAAACTTCTTACTCAACCCATCTAATTTCTCTCAAACTAAATTGTAAGAAAGTTCTCTGATTATAACTACAGGAAGACTCAGATGCTCTGAGCTACTCCAAACTTGCTATTTTACTCTCCCCAAGCCTATAAAATATTCCCAAAACAATGATGTTTCTGTATTTTAAAAACAGCCATTGCACAGCTTCATACAACCAAAGTAAACCAAAGCCTTGCTTCAGGAATTGGATTTTTTTTAATGAAAAAAAAAATGGAATCACCACAATCCCATCAATTTGTTTCTTCACTATATAAAACTCCTTCAAAACGAACGAATTTTTCAAATCAAAGGTCCACATAGTACCCAGATTATTTAAGAATTAAAACAGATATAAATGGAACAAATACTCTACTTCCACACTAGAAATACCACTCTCCTACTATCACAGAGTCCATTCCTTGAGATTTCTTAAAAAATATTTTCAAAATAATTCTAGATTGTCACTAAAACTTGGATATGCAAATTTTCTCATGATACACAAAGGTAGCAAAAATTAAAATGGGATATTAAGGTCTTCATATTTCAATCATTTTCCATTCCTCTCCCTGTCTATTCAACAGACAATAGACCCAAAGGAGCAAAAGCACAATAACAGACCTGGTAGAGTCCAGCACCAAAGATGTTTGCAAAAATTGGGTATGCAAAGGCAAAGAACAAATTCCTAAGAGACTTTAAAGATATGAAAAATTAAGTTCAGAAAGAATGCTAAATTCCTAGCTATTCCTGGTTTGGTTTTGGTCCTAATTAGTCCCAGTAATTGTCAGATTTTTTTTTTTTTTTTTGCTTAACTTCAACAGCAAGATTTTTTTTTTTTCACTCTTCAAATCACAACATTGGTAAATGGTTGTTGGGATGCCTCCTCCTCCCCTTGACATTCCCTTCTAGAGTTCACTCAGCCCCATTTCTCCTCAATGTTTGTGGAACTGTTAGGTTCATTGGTCTCTTTCTTTCCTGTGCCAGCGTGGTCTTTCACTGGGTGAGGGACTGTGTTCTTGGGACACGGAAAACCATGCCAGTAGGTTTTCAGACTTAACCTTGCATTGGGCAACCAGTCCATGCTCATTTGAGGTCTAGTAATGTCTTCTCATTGTTGGTTTTCTTCTCCACTCTGTTCTCTGTGCTATTTTGCTGCTTCTTCACCTTATAGGTCTTGTCTCAACAGCAAAATTAATGATGCTGAAACCAGTCTAAGGTAAAGTGTACTGGCTCAAGTCCTAGGGTCTAAACCCCACATCTGCCACTTACTAGTAGTGATTTAATCTCTTAAACTTCCATTTCCTCTTCCCTAAAATGAAGATAATAATTGAATATAGCTCATAAAACTGTTATGAAAATAAATATATCTACAATTTCTGATATATACTGAAAAACTGAAAGTGGATTTCACAATTTTTGTGAGAAAGGGAATTAGATGGAATGGAAAAAACTTCAATATGATGAGGCAGAAGGATAAGGGAGAGACAAAATAGGGTGCTTCTTGTGGGAGTCTTTGAGGATGACTACAAAAAGTTGAATGTAAGCAGACAGTGATATGCAGTTGTTGGCAAGATCTAGAAGCATGACCACTATTTGAACCCAATTCTAATGTGTCAGTTAAAGTGAATACAGAAAGAAAACTAAAAGTGTGTGGTAAACGTAGCTCACACAAGTTTACATGAGAGGTAAGCATGAGCGTGAAAAAGCTGATGTAAAGAAGCAACAAAGCATCATGTCTAATCCAGCATGGCCCAAATGACTCTGAAGCTGTGTGATCATGAGGAGGTGCTGAGGGTTGGGAAAAAAACTAAGGTTGGTCTCTGTGAGTAGGACATTCTGGATCATGTGGTTTTCATGATTACAAACATTTGGGACATTTTTAGACATAGATAGCATTTTCAAACCACCTCTACCACAGAGCCTGGCCTACTGGCACATGTACCTTTTGGAACACAGACTACTTAATGACATGGGTAGCACCAGCTTGAAGCCACTAACAGAAGTGCTCTCACCAGAGGGATGTAGTTGAAAATCCCATCCCTTTGCTACTCTGCCTGCACAAGACCTCTCCCAAAGTACTAGCTAGCACTGTTAGTACCACCCTGGAACACTCATAACTGTAAAAAATTTCATATTTATATGTGGGGCTGAAGAACATCAGTTCATTTCAAGGATGTAAAATCCATACCATCCCAAGTCACACAGTTGCTCTTCATCAGAGGATGAGCCCAAGAAAACACCACCACAGGACAACGTGCTCCCAAAATGGCGAGAACCAGAAGCATGATTTGCTATTTCCCACTATAACAAGAGGCAGAATTATATCTAGAAGCACAGCAAATATCAAGGAAAATTGGTTGGATTCCTGGAAATGGTCCTGAGTTGATAGTCCCGTCAGTGGTGGGAGGGGAAAAGGGAGATCTTTCCTCTAGCTGAGGGGAGAAAAGGGGGCACGTGGGACACCATCTGGCAGCAAGCAGGATGGGGAATATGATTCTAACTCCTTTCCTGGTCTTCTCCCCCTCATCCAAAGCTGCCTGAGATAGTTACTGACTCAGGAAGAAAGTACTAGAAGCTGAGGCAATTTCAATTAAAACCATCAACAAGTCTGACTGTGAGGCATGTTTATTAAAAGAAAAAATAATAAATTCTGCAGTGTGCCTGAACTACAGATTGTCTGCAAAGTGGCCCATGTGGCATAGCTATATAAACTTTATTGCCTAGTAAAATTTGTGTCTTAAAATTCTTGGCAAGAGCTTTGATTTGACTAGCTTAGATCTTTTTTTCCCCCTTGACTGGCCCACATATAGAAGAATTAGTGCCACTGAATAACATATTAGACACTTTTTTTGTAGTAGATGTGTCATTCTTCGTACTGGTCTAATGCTCTGTTACTGAGCTCAACTTACTGAACAAGGAAGCAAGTGTTCCCCTTTTTTTTAATACATCTGAGCTGAAGATGCAAACTAAATTCAGGAACATTTAATTCTCAAAAGCTCTGTCCTCTGGGTCTTCAATTTCTTCCCTCTTTGATATATGTGTCTATATATCAGCATAGGCATGATTATTTAAAGTTAGGATTTTTTTTTCTTTATGAAATGTGCTGTCTATTGAGTTCAGTGTGATACCAAGCAATATTTCAATACTCACTGGTTTTGGAATTTGGTTTCTGGATGACAAATCTTACATTTTTTTCCATTTTGTTTGAATAGTTAAGAAACTCAGTGTATGTGTGTGTGTGTTCTTTTCAATTTACAGTCAGCTCTGAAATTACAATGTAATAGCTTTAAAATGGTCCAAAGTGCCTCTAATGGGAATGAATTATAATGGAAAATATCAAGAAAGGCACTGAGCATTATTTGGAATGCAGCTTTGTTTCTTAGTTTATCCTTTGCCAATGGCTCTATTAGGGTATCACTCAATCAGTCTCTCTGCAGGATAGCAAGTTTACATTTATCCATGCACTAACTGGTCAAAGGAAAGCAGAAAGCTCTGCTCTGTAGATCTGTGGGCCCCTTGAGAAAAGAGAAGCTTTCTGTTAAATTGTTTCTAATTCTACCAATGGTAGAATGCCATATGGGACAGTTTCATCTCTTTTTTTCACTAATATATTTTATGCCTCTTTCCTTCACCCTTCTGAAAGAGCTCTATTGCACATTAAAATGAACAGCTTCTAAATCAGTGAGAAAATATTTCACACTATAGGGTGTTGTGAAATGAGGTGCTACTTAATCAGTCTTTCAAAAACATGTACTGTAGCTCTTGATTATTAAAAATTGTAACAATAAAAGTAATAGAATAGTAATAATCACATAGTTATAATACACTCATTACACACTGAATACTGTGCTAAATGTTTTACATGCATTAGCTCATTTAATTCTCACACCATGAGAATCCTAGAGAGCAGTATTGTCCACAGCTTGTAAATGAGGAAATTGAGCCTTTGAGAATTTAATTTCCCAAGATGGCATAAGGAAATCAGGTGGGACCAAGTTCGAAACCCAGTCTGAATCGGAGCTGGTACTCTTAGCCAGTCCTACCCACTGGTGCCAGTCAGAAGACATCTTAGACATGCCAATCAGATTACTTGGAAGTAACATAATGAAGAAAATGAAGGAAAATACTATTTCCTAAATACCTTGGTATTAGCTCATTTGATTCTCTTTATAATTATCATTTATATCACTGCTGTGACTGTCTTGCAGGTAAAGAATCTGAGTAACATGGAAAAGGCTGCACAGCAGTGAAAGTGGAGATTCGGTGTGGAGGCTTGTTGTTTGACCCAAGACCACAGCCTATTCACACACCATTTGCTTCTTCCCCTAAGTGATTATAATGAGTTTCCTATTGAAAATAAAATGCTAGGACAGAACTTGGATGAGCAAAAGTCAAACACTGAAACAGCTAAGATTTATCTGTATATTGATCTATATAAGAAATCAGCAGGTATTTGAGGGTTGAAGAATAGGATAGAAGACAAAGAAAGGCCCAGAATCATCACAGGAACATGCCATCCAAATCCAAAAGATGAACAAGAAGTCTCAGACATAGGAAAAGGCACAGGGCCATTCAAAAATAAAGGTGTCACAGTTTAAACAACTTGCTGTTTTGCCTTATTAAGTAACCATCCAACCATGACATAAAGAGACTTACGAGGACTTCCCTAGGGTACTAATGGAAGTGGGATGGTGCCTGGCATAGAGCTACAGTGTAGAAAAAGATTAGAAGAAACAGGAGGTAAATTTCAAAAAGTCAGCAAAATGTATGGGAAAAATGGAACCATCCTCCAGCGATCTATAAAGATGAGATTGCCCACCATAAATGGGACAGAAACTTATGTCAATTTCATTTAATCTTAACAGATAACCTCAATATAAGAAGGTGGTGAATTTGGGGACACCCAGACATTGAAATCTCAGCTGGGTTAGACTTAAGACTTTCTGGTTTCTAAAATTAAACACTCATTCAATAAGTACTTATTGAGTGCTTCCTGCATGCTAGGCCTTGTTTATGACACCAGAAATGAAAACAGACTTAGTCTCTGCCCCTTGGGGCTTATGATCTAATGGGGAAGGTTGATAATTAAGCAATAAAATTCACTACAGTGTGACAAATTGTATGATAAGGGGAGTCCAGATGTTCAGAGAACAGATAGCCAAGGGCTCCTAAACTAATACAGAAGTAGTGATACTTAAAATGAATAGCAAACCAGAATAAGGGAAGAGATAGTGTTTATAGACAGAGGAAAGACAAAACACTGAGAAAAAGGCCAGGAAAGAGACCTGAATGTTTGGGAATGGAAAGGAGTACATGTCTTGAACTCCACGCTAGAAAGGCAAGAGAAAGGGAATGATAGCATGAGAGGAAGCTGTAGATGTCAGGAGGGTGGGAGCCATATGGGACCTTGGAAGCAATGTGGAAAAATTAGGGGCAACAGGTAGATAATTCAAGTATTCAATGGGATAGTGATATGATCATTTTAAAGTTAAAAAATTAGATAATGACGGCATAAAAATTGTTTTTCTCAGTTGAAGGTCTGTGGTGAAAAGTAAGTCTCACTCCTAAATGAGATGTATCCTGAATCCATGACAATAATCTTGATATAGGACATAAATTTGCATATCTATCAGCAAAGATCATTCTCTTGCAATCTGAAAGGAACCATCATTATCACTGTTCTATCCATCATATTGACTCAGATTCCCCAAAATTATTTTATTCAAAACTCACCTTCAGTGTAGATCAAACACTGTTTAAAGGTCTTTACAAATATTGACTTAGATAATCCTCATAACACCTCTATGAGGCAAGTATTACCATTATTCCCATTTTAATATGAGAAAATGAGACTCAAAATCCACCACACAGCAGTTCAGGAGTCAGCACATGATCTCAACCAACAGACTGGCTCACTCCCCATGCAGCCTAGCTGATGAAGTTTAAAGAGGTTAAAGACAAATTGGTCTAGAAGAGCTCAGCTCTTCAGACTTATGGCATGCACTAGTTCATGTGAACCAACATATATTGTGCATGGGCTATGCTAGGGATACAGGTAGGAAGAAGACTCAGTCCCTCCCTTTCCTGGAGCAGCAGAACATATGATTCAAAATCATGATCCATGGGAGAGGAGTAAGGATGGTAGCACATGGTAGGTGAGTGAACATCTCACTCCTTTTGAGATACAGATGTCCCCAGAGGAAAATTTCTGCAGAGGACGATACTGGAACTTACAGCAAAGGGTCAGTGGGATTTGACCAACTAGGTAAAGGAAGACAGGCACAACACAATAGTGGTTTCTTTTTCAGAGAAACTAAAAATACTGGTTTTGTTTAGGGAATAAGAAGTATTCAACTTGGCCAGAGATTGGGGATCACTGGGATGAAGGGCAGGAGATAAGGCTGGAGGAGTGGAACATTTCAGGCTAAACTAAGTAGGCTGTCCCCTGATAAACACTCAGAACAGCCACAGTCTCTGAGAGCAAACTGCTCACATAGACCCCCAAATGATAAAAGCATGATGAAAAGGATGACCCAAGTTGTGATTATTGGGTTGTTTCTTTGGTTAAAACCCTTTACTAAAATCTTTCTCACCATATCCTGGGTCTTTGCCCAATTGTAAAGCTGCAAAATCACCCAAGTTCCTTCCCCTAAGAGTTAACATCCAAATACTGTGAGTAAACTATATATTGCCCCATGTAAGATGGAATAATGTTTTATAAAAGTGGTGACTTGTCTACTTCAGAACTTCTGTCCCCATGAAAAGTAACTAAATTGTATACTATGGATAAAAATAAATTCCTAGTCATTTTTAAATATTGTGTTAATGTTGTTATATACAAGTCCCTAGAGGTGTTTCAGATTTGCATGCATGTATCTTCAAACTACCTCTAGTCACTGCGGATTTTAACATTTCTCTTCTAATGGTAATAGTCAAAATAACTCCACCTTTTAATTAATTGTTTTGATTTTTTAAGCATTATGTCAAGAACATAATTTGACAAAACTAATTACACACATGCTCATACATAAATACATAGATATGTTCAAAAGAAAAGATCACGTTGGAACTGGAGCCAATGGGCATAAAATTAAATAACACAATTCTGTACTTAGCGCAGAGAGTTTTGCAATAACTTTTATCCTTGATGGCTTCCAACAACCCTGTAGGGAGGACTAAAAACATTTAGTTAGCCACAAATAATGCAAATAAGAACATCCACAGAGGTACCAGGAAGCTATGATTTTGATTTTGTGAAATGAAACAGAATGTGAGACAGAAACCTAAGTGATTCAGAACACAAAATATGAATGAAGGGGAAAAGAGAACATCAATTCCAATCTTCTGAATTTACAGATGAGAAAACAGAGGTCCAAACAGAGTGTGCAGCTAATCCTCAGGGAGATGACCTGTGAATGCAGAGGTAGACCCAGAGCCACATTCTCTGGCATCTGGTTCAAGATTGTGTCTACTAGCTGCCTTCTCAAACCAGTTTATGTGTATTTCCCAGAAGTTCATGAAAGAAAGCCACAAAGAGTTCTCTACCACTGCATAAAATTCAAATAGCAAATGCATTTAAAGGCTGGAGGATAAATAATAAATCTTATTTATGTAATATTTATAGCATTCAAATATTTAAACATTGGAACAACACAAAATTATAAGGAGTTTTAATTTTTTAATTGCATGAATTTTTTCCAGAATATTTCACTAGACTTCACAAAATGGTTATTCTAACAGAAGTCTCTTTAACTCACCCTATAGATTGTTTAATGGACATAGCCCACTACTTGCTGCACCCCAGCCCTAGCAGTGTCTGCCCCAGGAAATCAGGGTATCTCACCCTCCCCCAGACAGAGTCTGAACTGAGAGCTCACAGAGTGCATTGGGAAAGAGAAACCTTTGAAAGGAGATAATTCCCCATCTGGGTTATCCCTTTTCAAAAGAAGAAAAATGAGTTAATTTACAAGAGAAGTGGGAGAAGAACCCTTTGGGAAAACTATAAAGCAACTGTTAAGTCTCGGAAAAGAAAAGCCAGTCATCAGAAGTGCTAACAGCCAGAACAGCCGTTTTATTTTCTGACACTCTGGTTGTAAAGGCCATGGGTTTGCTGTTAACAGCAAAGAAGAAAGGCTTATTCCAACACTGGACATGAGCAGGGCCTGAATCAGTCCACAGGACCAGACCCACAGAACTCCCCTCCCCCCAACCC
>PVHY01022002.1:8447-23141 GCA_004024945.1 Uropsilus gracilis
ATTTGTTGAGACTAGGTCTTGCTATTTTTGCCCATGGAACCACAGGCTCACGTTGCCTGGGGTACCACGGACTCAAGCGATCCCCAGCCTCTGCTTCCCAGGTAGCTGGGATTACAGGCGTGCGCCACCACACCCAGCTATTTTTTGGGACTAGGTCTCGCTGTGCTGCCCCGAGTGGGACTCGAACCGCGATCCCTGGCCCTGGCTGCTTCATAGGCTGAAGCTTACAGGCACAAGCCACCGTGCTTGGCTTGTCTTTTTATTAAGTTGCAAGAGTTTTTTATATATCCTGGATACAAATTCCCTATCAGTTGTACAATTCATAATAGTATTCTCAATGTATAAGATAATCATTAAAACAGTAAAAGTTGGTACTTTAGTTATTTGTAATAAACAAAGCAACAATTCCTATGGGAAAAACCAACCAACCAACCAACCAACCAACCAACCAACCAACCAACCAACCAACCAACCAACCAACCAGCCAACCCACAGTTCAGAAGGAAAAAAAATTCAAACAAAAATCTCATGCTGAGCTGGGATTAACATGTAAGCCTGAGGGGGCCGGGCAAGGTGGCTTGTGCTTGTAAGCTTCAGCCTATGAAGCGGCCGGGGCCAGGGATTGCGGTTCGAGTCCCGCCTGGGGCCTGTAGTGAGACCTGGTTCCAAAAAAACAGCTGGGCGTGGTGGCGCACACCTGTAATCCCAGCTACCTGGGAAGCTGAGGTTGGGGATGGTTTGAGTCTGTGGTACCCCGGGCAAGGAGAGCCTGCGGTTCCACAGGCAAAAATAGCGAGACCTAGTCTCAAAAAAAAAAAAAAATACATGTAAGCCTGAGGGATTTAGCCTGAGAGTAGACTGTGACTGGCCCATGGAAGAGCTGTAACTGAGTTATTAAGGTAGTTTTTCTTTTTCTGTTTAGTTTCTTTTTCTATTTAAATTAGATTAAAATTAAGTAAATTCTCAAGCCGTATGGCAGATATACTGTATATTATATAAAGTATATAAATATATTTAATATTATATATCTATTATATATTATATTATATAATATATAAGTATATAGATGTTTATATATAATATAAATATGTAATATTTATAATATATATAAATATAAATATATAAATATAATATATAATATAAATATATAAATAATGCAGACTTGGAAACATTTATACCTTAAGTTATAATGAAACAAAGGTATAATGATTTTTTCTCAGCAGGTAAACTGCCTCCTCCAGCAGGTGGAAGACTGTGTGTTTAGTATCTACACACAGATTAGGAAACCAGGAAGACAAACTGTCTGAAGTGCTCAGAAAATGTCAGGGTCTATGTCCCATGTGACTGTTTTCAGTGAAGAACAGAACTTAGTCCAGGGTGAGCTGGCAATACATGGGTTTAAAAATAACAAGGTCATCAGGGTGGTCAAGTTCCTTTTCCAGCTGAGGTCTTGGCAGGCAGCTTCCAGTCATTCTCCAGGCTCTACAGAGGGAGACTGCAACAGTACCTCCTAACTTAGGCAGTCAGTTCCTGAAGGAATATCTGACTACTGTGTGGTTTTATTTTTTTTTTTAGGCTAGATCTCGCTATGTTGCCCAGGGTACCTTGGACTCAGCGAATTCCCAGCCTTAGCACCCCAGGTAGCTAGGATTATAGGCATGCACCACCAGCTAATTTTTGAGACTAGGTCTTGCTATGTTGCCCTAGGAGGGTCTCAAACCCATGGACTCAAGTGATTCCCAATCTCAGCCTCCCATCCTAGGGCTGCGATTAGAGCCATGCCACCGTGGCCAGCTTTGCACTATGCTTATTGTTCCCATTTGTGATTATTTTTATCCAAGATGCTGACAAGTCATTTTTCCTTTCATTACCTTGGTGTCTCTATTAGCAATGGGAACACAGAAGAGTCAAGGGTGAGGAATGATCCCGCTGTGCTGTGTACCTAGAGGTGAGAAGCAAGGGGAACCACACATTTTCCCTCCACAACTGCCACAACACTGGATGGTCTGACTCCTGCGCCGCTGCCTGTCCAACATGTAGCCATGCCATCTTGGATGACTGTCCATGCTAAGTTGAAGGGGACAGACTAGCCCTGCTGTAGGCTTGCTGCCACGCAGGTGCAACTGCTAGGTGTCTGCAGACAGAGCGCAATGCTTTATGCTGCAGGCAGCACCCCGGAAATTTACTGTTTGCACCTTGCAAGTGCATTTTGCATTAAAAAAAAGCCAAATTAGGGGCTGGGCATGGTGGGGCATGCCTGTAAGTGGCAGCTTAGGAAGTCATGGCTGGAGCCAGGGATTGCGGTTCAAGTCCTGCTGGGGGCACGTAGCAAGACCTAGTTGCAAAAAAATAGGGCTTGGTGCTGCGCACCTGTCATCCCAGCTACCTGGGAAGCTGAGCCTGGGGATTGCTTGAGTCTGTGGTACCCCAGGCAACATGAGCCAGCGGTTCCATGGGCAAAAATAGCGAGACGTAGTCTCAAAAAAAATTTTTTTTTTCTGCTGATTGTGAAGTTTTCTGCTGGAATTGAAACATGTACGACCTGAGACCTTGGGCTTAGTTTCATCTTGCCTCACTTTCCTGTTGCACCATACTGATGGGGACAGCTGTTCACCAATAACCATTTCACATTCACTTTGAATCATTTTTTACTTCACATTCACTGTTTTTCCTACTTTACTTTTGCAGACATCTCCAGTCTGCAGAATACCCCTCTTTTCCTACCTACATCCACAGAATCCTTCAAGGCACCCCACTAGTCCCCCAGCTCGAAGGATTATACCCACATTTTCAACATCTTTGGGCTGGATGAGTCAGACGGGAAGACAAGACAAAGATATGTCTTCAGCCTCTAATTGGAACAGCTAACAGAACTCGTGGCTTATGGTTGGCAGGACATGACTCCAGTTGGGATATATATCCCCACCAGCCCTTTCCTCCCCTTAAAAAAAATGCATAGTAGACAATGGCTGGGTCTACAGTAACTTTATTGTAACAGAGAAACCAGGCTGCAAGAAGTCTATGGATGGTGGGTATCTTCCAAAGGGTGGAGCTTGAGCCCAGCTGGTAGCACACACAGGTTTATAACAAGGTCAGAGCTTCCTCTTTCCTGGTCCTCTCCTGAAC
The DNA here is from genome assembly GCA_004024945.1 of Uropsilus gracilis. NCBI lineage: Eukaryota > Metazoa > Chordata > Mammalia > Eulipotyphla > Talpidae > Uropsilus > Uropsilus gracilis. Next base: position 11,574 of record PVHY01022002.1, read on the forward strand.
TGCCTGACTCAGGACGAGGGACGAGTACCTATGCCACAGCACTGACCTAGGGTGTGAAGTCCAACTGGGCAGAGGCAACATCCCAATGAAACAAATAATTACTGAAGGGGATGCTGGAATAAAGTGTAGTTACCCACTCTGTTATTTTTTGATGAGAAGGGTTGAAGGGGGATGAGCAGGAAATTATGCTCTTCATTCTTCAAACAAGTAATCCTATAGGGCAGGGGTGATGGTGAATCAAGCAATAGAATAGAACGAAAATCTAGGCTAGTTACAGAACTTTGTGCCTATGGGAAAGAAGAGCAACGACAAGGGAAGAGAAAGGGACACTGCAATGCCCGTGAATGCTGGAAAGAAGAGCTTGCTTTCTTTCTTATTTAGGTTAGAGGGGAAGCAGCATCTTTAATCTTTCCATGATGTGGTGGTAGCAGCCTCACTGGTTTTCCTAAAACATGATTTTGTTAATAAGGTCGTCTGATAAGGTTGCTCAATCTTGGGAGGACAAACATGAGACTGACGGTTAATGTTAGAACTAGGTCTTCCCAAAGCTTCAGCTAAGAGCTATTTCTCAGGTAGGATCCACAGGGGAACCCTCAGCCCCGTGAGGTGCTGCAGTTAAAGCTTCTGTGAATATTGCAATGGCATGATCAAAAAGGGTCTTTTTTGGGCTATGATTTTTTTTTTTTGTACATGTAAACTTTCAGAAAAGCTGAAGAAACAAGGATGAGGGAGTTTGGTTTAGAGTCACAAAGTTCCAGACACCGGTCACAGATGCCTCTGCCCTAACGACTACATGTTCTTTTCAGAGAAACACATTCATCAATGAGTGGTAAGCACTGCGGTTCAAGGAAACGAGCTGCTCATCCACCATCCACCCCCCTTCTCAGTGTGGATCTCACAACTGAAGACAGGAAGGTTGTCTCTGTTCCTTCACCAGGAAATTACTTGGTCACTTGATGAATGGCATGGGCAAGGTAGCCCACGTTCCCGGAGGTGACCCCGGCCACAGAGATGCGGCCATCCTTCGTCATGTAGATGGAGAACTCCTTGGTCAGCCGCTCCACCTGCAGAGAGAAGAGTGCTCAGGTACTGCCTTGGCAGAGGGTCTCCCCAGCCTGGCACAGTAACCAACCCCAAGGACAGAAAAATAACAGAAGCTCTAGCTTCTCTCTTAAGCCCTACACCCAGATTTGATGTGCAAGCTTGAGTAAAGGATGAACAGAAAGTTCTTTTCAAGCAGGATGATGAATTCTGAGGGATGACAAGGTGAACAGAATCTTAGATGTAGCATTTGTAGAAAGACAGGATGAGGAATCCAGCTATGGAGTAACTGCTGTTCCCACCAATATTCAATCTCCTGCTTGTTCTGGTATGACAGGTGAAGACTTGATTAAAAAAATGAAAAAAATGAATGCTGCATAGTTCTTTACCTGAAAGATCCCTAAAATAATGCTTACAAGGTAACTCAATTAGTCAACTATGGGGGAGTTGGAATTCACTCACTTGTTCAGGTTTTAGCCCCGTGAAACAAAACATGCCAATCTGGTCAGTGATGTGCTGCCAGTTGTGGGAGGAGCCCTCCTTCTTGAGGTTGGACACCAACTGGGTCCGCATGCTAATAATGCGATCAGCCATACCTTTTACTTCTTGCAACCTGTTAAAAACCAAAAAACAAACAAAACAAAACAAACAAAACAAAACAAAACAAAAACCACTTTTGAGTTAGAAGCTCAGTTCTGGTCAAGCACTGATAAGAGCTCAGTTTACCTCTCCCTGTTCACTCCCACAATGTGCCTCAACTCCCACCCTGACCGAGTCATGTGTTGTCACTGGTCTAAAAGGGAAGCTATTTCAGAGAGCTTTGTCACGTATCAGAACACTGTTTTTTTTTTTTTTTTTTTTTGAGACTAGGTCTCGCTATTTTTGCCCATGGAATCGCAGGCTCATGTTGCCCAGGGTACCACAGACTCAAGCAATCCCCAGCCTCAGCTTCCCAGCTGAGATTCCTCAGCTGGGATTACAGGTGTGCACCACCACATGCCTAGCTATTTTTTTTGAGACTAGGTCTCACTACGTGCCCCTGGTGGGACTCGAACTGCGATCCCTGGCCCTGGTTTCCTAGGCTGCTACCTATAGGCATACATCACCATGCCCGGCCCAGAACACTGTTTTGACCACTAACTAAAATCGTTAATATATACTTGTTAAGAAAAACAAATGACTAAAACCTAGGAAGGCTGACGCCTGAAGCTCACCACCCTTACACAGGGGGCAGAAGCTATGGGTTAAGACATGACCTTATTTATACCCTGGACAGTATAGACAGTCCTGACATCCAGAGGTAATTTGCTACCTCATGGCCATGTTACCATTGTTTGCGCAGATCGGGACTGGTCAGGATGGTGGAGGCAATCCGGGCCCCGTTGACAGGAGGGTTGGAGTACATGGGACGGATCAAGATCTTCAGCTGTGATTCCACCCTTTTGGCTTCATCAGCATCTTTGCAGACCACTGTGAAGGCGCCCACACGTTCACCTGAAAAGAGAGAATGGGTCTTGTCTTCTAGTTCTATCTAAAACGGTAAGCAAATCATGATTAAAATTACCACATAAACTGTGGCATATCATCTGTTGCATCAGAAGCACCACAAAAATAACTCTTATAAATAATAGGTTTTCAGTCATCAGATGGTGAACCTAGGCGTAATAGAAAGTCTGCGCACTCAATAGTTTTCAAAGGGCTCTTTATGTTATCTAGTTTATATTGGCTCATCAGTCAATTTCTTTATATTTAGAGAAGCAGTATCATTTTTATGTTTGCTGGAGGAATTTAGGGATATTATGAGAGATGCGGCTAAGGAGAATAGTTAGAATTCACTAGAGCAGTTTTTCCTCTCTGGTTAGGAAGGGGGTAGGACATAGGGATGGATGGACAGATGGATGGATACCCCCCCCACCAAATTCTACACTTTTGTGGTATCCTCTTTCAGCACCTTTTTTTTTTTTTTGGAGACTAGGTCTTGTTATATTGCCTGGGGTACCCTGGATTCAAGCGATCCTCACCTTAGTCTCCCAGGTAGCTGGGATTATAGGAGCACACTACTATGCCCAACCAACTATTCTTTGAGACTAGGTCTTGATATGTTGCCTCGGGCGGGTCTCAAACCCGTGGACTCAAGTGATTCCCAGCCTCAGCCTCCTGTTCTAAGTTGGGATTAAAGCCACACGTCACCATGGCCAGTTTCTCTCAGCACTTTTGCAAATTCCTCAGAAATCACATTTTACCGGGTCTTTAGCTTACCATATAACCCCATGTTCTTGGCATAGGACTGGCAGAGACAAACGTTAATGCCCTGTTCGATGAAGTGGCGCACAGCCCAAGCATCCTTGTTACCGTCACCGCTGGCAAAGCCTTGGTAGGCCATGTCAAAGAAAGCAAAGAGGTTGTTTTTCTGGGAAGGAAAGAAAAGATGACCAAAGCTTAGGCAGTTCTCTGATGTTCCAGATGTTTCTTTGTGCTTATCAGGAGTATGTGTCATTACAACACTCTCCCCCAACAACGCTCTCTGAATGCTGTTTCTGTTTCTTTTGGTTAGAAGCTTAGATTTGACAGAAAATAAAGTAAAGGAAACCAAAAGGTGTAAACACAGCTGTTACACAAGGTTGTAACACAAATAGCTTCCTCCCTAAGAACTGTAACTAGTGCCTTCTGACAGATGACCCAGAATGATGATGGCAATGCCAGGAGTGGCAAGGATAGAAAGGAGCATGAAAAAGTGAATGAAAGGATGAACAAGTAACCGCCAACGAAAGCAAATGAGGTAGCAGCAGCCTTCTGAGATCAGTGGATGCCTACCATATAGGCATCCAATGACAGGTTTTATCTGAATTCCCTATATATTTTCTTTTTCTTTTTTCTTTTTTTAAGAGAATAGGTCTCGCTATGTTGCCTGGGGTTGTCTAGAAACCTACGGATTCAAGTAATCCCCAGTCTCAGCCTCCCAGGTAGCTGGGATTACAGGTGCATGCTACCATGCCCGGCAGAATTCCCTATATATTTTCAAACTGCTTGTATCAACTACAGAGCTGCTAACTAAGCAAATGAGCTCTTTCCTGGTAACTTAAGACACAGAACTTAAGGCCAGGCATGGTGGTGCATGCCTGTAGGTGGCAGCCTAGGAAAGCCAGTGCCAGGGATCGCAGTTTGAGTCCCTCCGGGGGCACGTAGCAAGACCTAGTTCTGAAAAAATAGCTGGGCATGGTGGCACACGCCTGTAATCCCAGCTACCTGGTAAGCTGAGGTTGGGGATTGCTTGAGTCCATGGTACCCCGGGCAACGTGAGTCTGCGATTCCACGGGCAAAAATAGCGAGACCTAGTCTCAAAAAAAAAAAAAAAAAGACATAGACCTTTCATGCAGGCTCGACTTATCTAATTTTCACTTGCTAGGACTTCACAGAGTTCATCTTCTAAGACTGGTCACTAAATACAGACCCATCACCCATCAGTTGGCCTTCCTTACCTTCACCACCGTTGCTATTTCCTTCCATTGCTCAGGACGAGGGTCCACTCCCGTGGGATTGTGGGCACAAGCATGCAGGAGAAGAACACTTTGCTGTGGCATTTTCTAAAGAGAAAACAACAAAGAGATAATCTGGCAGCTTTAAAGGAAAGAGTTTACCTGAAATGCCATAGGTTCAATATCATTTGAAAAATATGAATTCGCTCATTCTCAGTATTTTAAGGGAATATTTAAAGTCAGACATTGAGATCTAGGTGGGACACAGCAAATCTCCACCTGAGGTTTATGCCTTGTCTTCACCCTGTCCCTGTCCTGCAACCCACACTTACTGAAATGTCCTCCATAGTGCCTGTGAAGTCAAAGCCGCAAGTCTTGGGTTCATAGTATCGATAAGCGTGTAGCTGCATGCCGGCATCCCTGAAGATGGGTGTGTGATTTCCCCAGGATGGTTTGGGCAGAAAGACATCTCGGCTGAACTTAAAAAACCTTTGCTAAAAGATGGGATGTGAGGAAATGGAAAATGAAGAAAGCAGAAACAAACAAACAAAAATGTTTATGTATTTTATTGAGAGTTTTTTTTTTTAAACTGAAACTCAGCTTCTTTCTATCATTGCAAGAGCAGTGGGCTGTGCTGCAATCCACTTTCTGAGACACTGGTGACAGGCCAAAGACCTGTCTAGACCTCACTTTCTTCATTTGAAAACTGGCATCAACTAAACTCCTTCATAAAGATTAAATAGTTAAAATATAAAAGCTCCTAGTAACAATATATGCTCAATAAATAGCACTGAATGCCACTACCACCACCACTGTCACCACCACCATCTTATCTTCCTTGTAATTTCCTCTCAGTGGGGATAAAAACTTGCCCTTCTCCCCCACCTCCATTTTTCAGAAAGCAGGCAATCTTCCAACTGTGTGGATGAGGAAATGGATTCTAGGTCAGCAAACATAGATGCCATAGGAAACTCTGCCATCTTTAACTGGTGGATGGTCTGACAGTGTTTCCCTGAAGGAGTTTCCAGACTCACCAGAAAACTGGCTCCAATCCTCAAGGCCCCGGTTCCAGAAATGGTCTGCACGGTGACATACTAAAGGGGAGAGACGTACAGTCAGCAAGGTACAAGGCTCCCAGAAGGCCTACAACCTAACAAAACAGGTCACACCCAGAGAGGAGGCCAGCTTTGCACAGTCAGCATCTTCTTCAGAAGATGGACAACACTCCAAATGAGTATTTGGAAACAAGACAATTTGTTTCATTTCCCCAAGTGCTAACAGATAGACCAACCATCAGCATCTGTTCCCCAAAGAGCTCTCTCTTTAGTTTCCAACACCTTTGCTGAGTCAAAAGCTAATTCCTTACGTCTATTATTAGTATCGTGCTGTGTTATATGAGAAACTTTCAGGGCTCAAAAATTCCCTTCCCCCAATATGAAAAAGGAGTGTTATATAGAGGGGAAAAAGACACAAAGAATAGTGACTACATTAAAATATTCTAGAATTATGTAAAACTGAATAGCTTTCTGAATTTGAAAAGCGAGTTAACAACAATATTAGGACAATAATTAAAAACATTAAAGATTGTCCTAAGAGATTCCCTTCTATGAGTTTTCAGAATGTGAAATATTCCTTTCCTCAGTAGTGGGAAAATGCTTGAGAGAAACTGTTTCTTCAAACTGGTCAACTTAAGAGATGTTATAAGAACCCCCAGCAGGTTAAGTTGTATTTTAAGGCATCATAGAAGTACAAGGCACTGTAAAACAAATCTATTTTCTGAACTGGGGGTTGGGTTGGTGACTGAATAGGAGGGGGATCCCCTTAACAAGTTCTTTACTAAATAAAGTTGGCAAGACAGAAATAAAAACCTACTTGTAGGTCTGATAATACTGATGATTCAGCTGGGCATGGTGGCGCATGCCTGTAAGCAGCAGCCTAGGAAACCGCGGCTGGGTCAGGGATCGCGGTTCTAGTCCTGCTGGAGGCACAGAGCGAGACCTAGTCCCAAAAAAATAGCTGGGCGTGGTGGTGCGTGCCTGTAATCCCAGCTACCTGGTAAGCTGAGGCTGGGGATTGTTTGAGTCTGTGGTAGCCTGGGCAACATGAGCCTGCAGTTACACAGGCAAAAATAGCGAGACCTAGTCTCAAAAAAAAGAAAAGAAAAGAAAAAACAAACAAACAAAAAAACCCCCTGATGATTCACAAAAGCACAGCAATTTGTAAAAGACAAGCTGATATTATTTTAAGAGAGGCCTGTCTCATAGTTAGGTTACAATTGGCTAAAGGGAGCAAAATCACAAGAAATACAGGTTTTATTTAGAGGTTAACAGGTAGCTGACTATCGACATCCCAGCCAAACCACATTCTGCTCATGACTTCTGATCATTACTGTATCACCCTGGAGTCTGAGTTAATGAACTAACCTGTGGACTTAGAGCAGTCTTTTGCTACTTTTGCTACTCTGCGTGTTTTCCCCCAGAAAAATATTAAACATACAAATATTTTTACTGAAAACATTTGTCTCAAAAGAAAATAAGCTACAATGCAAATGAGCAGGCATCCTGGAGCAGGTGAGTCAGTGGTGTGGCAGCAGCACCCCACCTACCCAGTGCTGGTCTGGTGGTTATTCTGTAGTTTCATGCAGAAACCTCTTGGTAAAAAGCTTAATTCCTGTGACCTTTACTGTCATCTTTCTTCCACAATTAAGAAGGTCCCTCCAGGGCTGGGCGTGGTGGTACGCACCTGTAATTCCAGCTACTTGGGAAGCTGAAGCTGGGGACTGCTTGAGTCCCTGGTACCCCGGGTAATGTGAGCCTGAGGTTTCAAGGGCAAAAACAGCGAGACCTAGTCTCAAAAAAAAAAAAAAAGAAGGTCCCTCCAGACAGAAAGCCAGAAGGAGAAACCCAGGGGCTGCTCAAACTCTCCTGAATGCTGCAGTGACGATCACTGGACTCCTGAGAGGAGGGCAGCGATGGGAATGCTGTGCGGATCCAATCCCAAGTTCATCTGAAGCCCTTTCCAGCCCTTCCTCCACCTAAAGGGGAACTTAGTCCATGAGGACAGGGCTAATGAGAGACCTAAAACTTGGCACAGATGGCACTTCCAAAGCATGTTCAATTAAATCAACATAAACACATAGAAACAAATAGCAAGAGCAGTGTCTGGTCTATCAGTCACGTTATAACTACATTTTCAGGATAGTGCTTTATACTCATTAATTTGTTTCAATTTACCAACTAAAGAAGATATAATAGCAATAGTGTAGTCACTTCAAAACAATCATTACAAAGTGATGTATCCTTTCTTATTTGTTTAAAATTGCTTACATTCTTTCAACTTTGTAGAAGAGATTCAAAATTTAAAATCAGACGCTGTATGACACCACAGTCTGTTCTGCTTACCCTGCCGCTTTTCAATACTTCGTTGTTTTCACCCAGTGCGAGCTCTGCAGATGCTTTACAAAAGTCAGCCAGGCCTGCAATGGGCAGGTATTCTTTGTCCAAATTTTTTGCAGCAATCTGGGCCTCTGCCTAGAACGGAAAAGACATCCATTTAGTTTCTTCACCCTCTTGGAAATAGTGAGATTAATAGTTAATTGTTTATAAGTTAAACTTTGGAAGTAAAGACTTATATTTTATTTGGAAGTTACAGTCCAAGAAAAAGGGTAAGTAGGGTACTTGATATTTTATAATAACAGAAATATTTATTTTTTTTTATATTATTTTATGGATGGATACAGTGTCTTTGGATTACCATTTAACATAAAATGGCTTTCTTGGAAAGAATCTATGATTAGTGTATAAGTTCTACTCTTAGTGCAGCTGGGGAGAAGACCAGGTAGGTAGTTCTACATCTTACTTTTACAACCAAGGAAATTACAGCCTGGAAAACTTAAGTATGTCAAGCAGTTAGTGCCTACTGGAAAAAGGGCAGCAAAAGAACTGACTACCTTTTCATCAGCCAGGACCCAGGCAGATGGAAGTTTCTTATTCCCTGCCTCTGAAGTGTACCTACCTTATAGCTTTGCTCCTTGGAATACACACTATCAGAGCCATGCTAAAGAGACAGTCTTGAGAAAACGTGTTTTAATGCCTAACATGTTGCTCAGATCTTTCTGGATGGCATTTGACTAGTTAAACAGTTGAAGCCTCTACTTAACTATCTGCAAGGAGGCTGGATGGGGCACATGTAGGAAACTCATGTCTTGCAGCCATCTAAGACAAAGCTTGCTGATTAAAACTACTCCTGACCAATCTGGGGTGGGCTGCCTTTTTCTTGGGTCTCTTCCTCTCCTCTTTGTATGAGGGCTGGTTTCAGGGCAGATTCCACCTGGGGATGTGCCTGAGGTTATGACCCAAAAGTGTCAGAATTAGAATTCAGGTCTCTGAGCTCTCTCTGGCACACTCTGGGAGCTCCCTTTAATTGATTTTTTTTTTTTTTTTTTTTTGAGACTAGGTCTCGCTATTTTTGCCTGTGGAACCGCAGGCTCTCGTTGCCTGGGGTACCACAGACTCAAGCAATCCCCAGCTTCAGCTTCCCAGGTAGCTGGGATTATAGGCGTGCACCACCACGCCCAGCTATTTTTTTGGAACTAGGTCTTGCTATGGGCCCCAGGCAGGACTCGAACCGCGATCCCTAGCCCTGGCCGCTTCATAGGCTGAAGCTTACAGGCACGAGCCACCGTGCCCAGCAGATTTATCCCAATTAGGTAGGAGATGGATGGCAAGCTCACCTTCCGGACGCTAGGGAGCACATAAGGTTTTCCATTATCATCCCGGTAAGCACCAACTCCCAAATTCATCTTTTTGCTGTTGGTGTCTCTCTTAAAGGCTTCTGTGACTCCCAGGATGGGATCTGGAGGCCCCATCTCCACATGGGTCCACCAGGAGCTGAAATGGGAAATACAAAATATCAGTAACCATAACCAGGCTTTCATGGCCAGAGATACCACAAATCTACCAAAAATCTACTGCAACAAATGCTTTCATGTGTACTTCTCAGAAGACCTAACAATGGGGACACACATACCACACACCTAACTATAGGTGCCACTCATCCAACAGTGTATCAGACTTCAAAGCACTGTGCACACTGTATAGAAGTGGAAAAGACCAATGATTTCCAGATGGTATGAAAAACAGAAGGGTATGTTCAAATCATTGTGTAAAGGGTCTCAGAGTTGTCTAAACTTGACTTAAATTCCCAGCAAGGAATATTTCAAGTAATTTGAGCGGTAAAAAATAACACTAGCGTGGCAAGGACAACTGCAAGAGAGTTATGTATTTCTCACATGGGGTTTAGGTTTTATGCTGTCCCCAGATCTGCTCGGGGCAACAGTTGGAAATATAGGTTTTGGGATCCCCACCTTGGAAACGGGTAGAATTCATAAAGGATTTTTTTTCTGGGGGATTGGGGAAAGTGGCTGATGATCAGTTAAGGGGAACGACATGAATAGAATGCAGAACTGGTTGTAACATGCTAATCGCGTCCAACCCCCGCCACGGTCCTGGAGGACATGGCTGGATAGGTGAAGTACAGAGCTGGGGATGTGCACCTTTCATCTTTCCTCTGTTTCCAGGGAATCCCCAGAGGCAACAGGACTTGCAGGAACTCTCTAGTTTGTTCCCCAAAACTACTGCTCTGGAGTTTGGCTTGTGGTCACTAATAACCCCCCCTCCACCTCCCAGCAACAATGACTGACCAGTGATCTCTGTAAGTGGAGAGTAGAGACCAGTCTCTATTGGGTCAGAGATGACAGATAATCTTGTTTATTGTCTTTTTGTTTTTATTGATGTGAAGCTAAAATTAAGAACACTGTAGTTTTTTTTCATTAAATTTTTAGATTTTTTTGGATTTGTTTACTCTTGACCTGAGGCTCAAGTTGTTAATCCTTTCTATGTACTGGTGTTTTTCACCTCTTAGTGTCTGAATATGAAATGTTTTCTATCACAGGAGGGAACCTATAAACCATAAAAATCTTATTGTTGTAGAGACTGAATTTCTAGTATTTTAAATGTGCTAGACTTAATTTTTTCCCTTAAACTCAGAAATGCTTTACAATTTCAAATTCATATATGGTAAACATTTGATAAATAAAACTACTTTATTATTATTATTTTTTTGAGACTAGGTCTTGCTATTTTTGCCCAATGGAACCGCCCGGGGTACCACAGACTCAAGTAATCCTCAGCCTCAGCTTCCCAGGTAGCTGGGATTATAGGTGTGTGCCATCACGCCCAGCTACTTTTTCTGGGACTAGGTCTTGCTATGTTGCCCAGAGCAGGACTCAAACTGTGATGCCTAGCCCTAGTCACTTCATAGGCTGAAACCTACAGACACGTGCCACTGTGCCCAGTTAATAAAACTACTTTAATTTTGAGTTAATGAAAGTCTTTTCTTCGTGTTAAATATATGTATACACTTTTATGTGGGTTTATTTTTCCTAAATGTACACTTATAAAATAAGTGTAATAAGCTTATTAAAAATAAGCTAACATTACTCCTACAAAAAATGTAAATTTGTGCTTAACTTATTATTCTGATAGATTTTTTTTTTTTTTTTTTGAGACTAGGTTTTGCTATTTTTGCCTGTGGAACCGCAGGCTCACGTTGCCCGGGGTACTACAGACTCAAGCAATTCCCAGCCTCAGCTTCCCAGGTAGCTGGGATTACAGGCGTGCGCCACCACGCCCAGCTATTTTTTTGGAATTAGGTCTCACTACGGGCCCCAGGCGGGACTCGAACCGCGATCCCTAGCCCCGGCGCCGCTTCATAGGCTGAAGCTTATAGGCACAAGCCACCATGCCCGGCCTTATTCTGATAGGTTTTTATTTTTATTTTTTTATTTTTTTATTTTTTGAGACTAGGTGTCGCTATTTTTGCCTGTGGAACCGCAGGCTCTCGTTGCCCGGGGTACCACGGACTCAAGCCATCCCCAGCCTCAGCTTCCCAGGTAGCTGGGATTACAGGCGTGCGCCACCACGCCCAGCTGTTTTTTTGGAACCAGGTCTCACTACGGGCCCCAGGCGGGACTCGAACCGCGATCCCTGGC
>PVHY01022003.1:0-22896 GCA_004024945.1 Uropsilus gracilis
TGCCCAGGGTACCACAGACTCAAGCAATCCCCAGCCTCAGCTTCCCAGGTAGCTGGGATTACAGGCATGCGCCACCACACCCAGCTATTTTTTGGAACTAGGTCTCACTATACGGGCCCCAGGCAGGACTCGAACCGCGATCCCTAGCCCCTGCCGCTTCATAGGCTGAAGCTTACAAGCACGAGCCACCGTGCCCGGCTTCTCCAACTCCTTTCACTGCAAGCTGTTGGTCTATGTTTGGCCTGTTGGTCTTTTCTTTTTCTAGAGCTATGGCCCTTTTTCCTGGTTGTGGATTTGTACTCCTGGACAGCAACAGATGAGGCTGCTCAGATCTCCTGGAGTAGCTGAGGCAGATAGTCAGGTCCAGCATGTTGGAAATTTGTTGCCAGGCAGATATGTGGTGGGCTTCTCCAGGATTTTTTTGTCACTTGTTGCTCGTTCTGTGCCATAAGTTCTGATATCTGGTTTTAGGAGAGCAGATGGCGGGGAGGTGGTCATTGTTGGGGCAGACTTCCCCAGGTGGTTGGTCAAGTTCCTCTTCTCTCTCTTGTTGGCAGTTCTACCAAGGGGTCACAGCCACTCGTGGTGGCTTTCTTCCCCCAGTGATTGGTAAAGGAGGGAGCCTCTATCACATTGCACATTACTGTGAGCCTGGGGTTTGATTCCCAAATCCAGAGACGACACAGGTAAAAAATCTGTGACAGGTCACCTCAATCGCTGGTTTCGCTATTTCCTCACTGGTTCCCAACACAGAGCTTGTCTACCCAGGTGGTAAGTGTATCCAGGGCTGTTACTTCCTTTCCTCTGCATTTTATCTGCCACTGGAGAGACTGGATTTTCTGTTCCTATTGCAGATTTATTGAGGTTAGAGTAAACTGGGGGGGAACCCCCCCGCGCCCACATGGAGACAGCGGCTGGCTGGCTTCCCCAGCCTGAGATCCCTAGATCTGGAGTCCCTGAAACCCAGAGGTCCAGGTGACATAGGACTCACCCTTGCCACCCCCACCCCCAGGTTCCCCCTACCCCCCACCCCCACCAGCTGCCTAGGCCCTGCCAGGGTGGGGTGAGCTGGAGCTCCTCTCCAAGGGTCCTCACTGTTCAAAGGACCTCAGCACCCACCACCGGCTTACAAGATTCACTGGGTCGGGCAGCCTGGAAGGCAGAGCCTACTAATCCCAGACCTTCCCAGGGGGTCTGGGGGAAGTGGGCCTCTCCCAGCTCATGCCCCTTGGGTGCCCTGCCCCCAACCCCAGACACTGAAAGGGTGGAGGCCAGGGTCTACAGCCCCAAGGCCCTTAGATCCTGAAATACTAAGAGCCTGGTGGTGCAGAATTTACCCTATTCCCTACTGGGTGACTCCCCAGAGGACCAGGTCTTTCAAGGGGACCTCAGACCCTGCTCCCAGCCCAGCTTGGATCAGGGCTGGGCCTGGAAGGTGGGGCCTACAAATCCACTTTCCCAGCTCTGGACCCTGGAGTATTTCCTAGCCTCCATGTCCCCCCACAATAAGGGAGGAAGCCAGGTCCCCCAGTCTGAGACCCCTAGTCCCCAAGACCCAGTGACCTCAAGACCCCAGAGGCATGGGATGTGCCCTGCCTGCTCCCCTGCCAGCAGTCTAAGCTGCAGCAGGGGAGTACTGGGGGACTATCCTGGAGCAGGGCTCAGACCTACTACTCTTTCCTCCTCCCAACCCAACTGGGACTAGAGTTGGGCCTGGAAGGCAGCAGAGCTTACTAATGGCCCCTCCCCACCCAAGCCTGGCAGAGATCTCAGTTCCCACCCCCTGTCTACGTGGAGGCAGAGACTGGCTTCCCCGTCCTGAGATCCCCAGACCTAGAGTCCTTGAGACCTTGAGGTCCTAGTGGCATAGGATTCACCCTTTGAGCGTCACAAGAATTTCACTCAAACCCTGCCTGCAGACTGTCAGATTCACAGCTTAAGGGCTTCATCCCACCTGACAACCCCCATTTCAGACACCATTCTGTGCTTTTGATTCATGAGTATTAATCAGAGGTTCCCATGAATCCCTCGTCAAGCTGGATTTGCTAGAGCTGCTCACTCTGGGACTCAGAGAAATGCTTAAATGTTCATCAGTTTATTATTACACAGAAGTTGATAAAGGACACAGGTGAACGATTAGAAGATGAGATACACAGAAAGGTTCTTGAGGACAGAAGCTTCTGTTCCTGTGGAGCTGGTGTGCATCAACCTTTTGATTTGTTCATCAAATCAGAAATTCAAATCATAGAGTTTTAATCTTCAATCTCCCAGACCCCTTCCCAAAGGTCAGTGGATGAACTCAAAGTTCCAACTCTAATCTCTGGATCTTCTCAGCAATATTAACTCAAGTGTGAAGGAAAGGGCTCTTTCTGGATAGCAAATGATAATCCCCTCAATTATCTATCCACCATCCTGGGCAACAGGGTGACCTGAAATTGTGACATAAGACTAAATCCAGTTAACATCCATCACCAGCCGGGCACGGTGGCTTGTGCTTGTAAGTTTCAGCCTATGAAGCTGCCGGGGCTAGGGATCACGGTTCGAGTCCCGGCTGGGGCCCGTAGCGAGACTTAGTTCCAAAAAAAAATGGCTGGGTGTGGTGGTGTGCACCTGTAATCCCAGCTACCTGGGAAGCTGAGGCCGGGGATTGCTTGAGTCTGTGGTACCCCGGGCAACAAGAGCCTGCGGTTCCACAGGCAAAAATAGCAAGACCTAGTCTCAAAAAAAAAAAAAAAAAAAATCCCTCACCATACACAGCTGCAAATATTTTTTTTCCTTGCGTTGAGAAAGTTTAAGACCTCCGTGCTGAGCAATTTTATAATATACAATAAAATATTGTTAATTAGTCAGCATCCTGCACAAGACATCCCCAGGATATAACTATTAATATAACTGGAAGTTTCTAGGTTGGATCCCCATCACCCATTCCTGACCCTCCCTATATTGTCTTGTTTGATTACATTCAATTCCCAGGATGCCCTGAAGTCCAACCATGTTGCTGAAAATGGCAACATTTCTTTCTTTTTCATGACTGAGACATATTCTATTGCATACACATGCAGGTGTGTATGTGCTTATGTATGTGCTAACATAGGTCGCATTTTCTTATCTACAGTTTCTTATCTACAGTTTCTTATCTACAGAATATGGAAATTGGCTGTTTTAGAAAGAAGGTCAAAGAGGTCTAGAGCACTTTCTAGATTTCTTGCTATTGTTGCTTCCAATTTGGATTCAGGGTGAATGTAATACTTTTGGGATTATTTACCAAGTTTTTTCTCTCCTGACCATCATGTTCCAGTCTGCAACTGGACTGTGTTTTCAAGGTCATTCAACGGACCCACTAACTCAACACTATAATCCTGGATGCTTTAGGCTTTTCAACTCCTCTAGACAAAAAATAATTTCCCCTTTTTGTGACTCTGCCCTTTTCATTTCTATCATATTTTAACCCAATCTTTATCACCACTTGTCACATTGTATTGTAATCAAAATAAGTTTGGTCACTTTCTATCCCCTTTGAACTGAAAACATCTCTGGCAACAAAGTGTTACAGCAGCTTTTGTGCTTTCCATACTTGGCACTAAAATGAAATTAAATCCCAGGCACTGAACTGGGATTTTAGGGTTAATAGTCATGTATGAAAAAGAAGCAGAAAATTATCTTTCACATACAGGGAGTTGATGAGCTTGCTATATCTGAAAGCATTTTAGCTAAGAGGAAAAATTCCAGCGGAATCTTCAGAATACCTCACTGCTTATTCACCAACACATGTGAAGGTACCAGGACAGGGGTGGATGAAGACCGAGGGATAAGGGACAGTATGTTGCTTGGCACTTGCTCAAGCACTGGCAGAAGCAGCATCTTACCCTCAGGCCCCTAGAGGGCAGGTCTGCTCTTGAGGCCATACAGACCTGGAAGGACCTTCAGATAAGGCAGAAGGACTCAGATCTTGCCTGATAACTAACACTATGTTTATTTGATGAATTAAAGTGGAAAAACGAGTTGTGTGTTAAGTAAACTTCATAACAGAGTTGGTCAAACTTCAGATTTATTTTTAAGAACGTGCGGAAGCACCAGGGCTGGTGCAGGGAAACACACCCCAACATCTCTTAGCTAGAAAACGCTTTCCTCTGAAGTTGACCTGGAATGCAGAATCGAGTTTGTATTTCTATTTGGACTGCACCTTCCTGCACAGCCGCTTCCATGTGCCCAGGAGTGGAAGATGAGATGATTTTCGCCATAACTCAGTCTGGGTGTTGAAGAGTCCATCAGCTGTGGCACTGGCAGAGAGGGGTGGCCTCTCCGCCGCCCGAAGGTGACCTCCTCCTTTGGGAGGGAGGGTGCGCGCACACACACTTGAGCCCTTGTCCTTGAAGGGGATTGAGCGAGCCGAGGGGAGGGGTAGGCGGTGCTCGGGTTTCCAATCACAATAGAGAAAGCTCGGAGGCTGCAGAGGGGATGGGCCCCGCCTCCTCCTGCCTCCTTGCAGATCAGGCGCCCGAGGAGACGCGGGCGGCTGACATTGTCTTCTTCGTGCGACTCGCTCGGTTTTTCGAGAGCCTTCTCTCTCCGGGTAAGTTTCAGCTGAATCCCCAGAAGCCTGACTTCTCGGCGAAGAGGGTGGGACATGCAGGGCAGCCCGTGGGTCTGGGGGGGGGGGGGTAGGACCAAAAGGATCTGGCCTCTAGGGCCTTATCTCTGAGCATCGACCCTCGACCCTGGGGCTCTGAAAGAACTCTTGGGTTTGTGGAGGCTGCAGTGACCTCATTAAGGGAGCAGAAGATGGAGTGAAGGGGCTGCGCCCACCCCACTTCTGTTCGCAGCTCAAGCTCACCTCCAGCCTGTCCTTTGTCATGCAGGAGACTTGTTGCATTTGCAGCTAAAGCTCCGGCCCTCCGTGTCCTTGATGGCTGTAGAGGCCGTAGCAGCTGCGCTCCCGAGTGCCTGCGGGGCGCCGCGACTTGTGCGGTGAAGCTTGGGGAAGGGAGAGGGACTCTGGTAGCTGGGAAGGCAGAGTAAGATTGAACCTAACTCACGTGCCGCTGGGATGCAGACCCGTCCCCGCACCGACCGGAGGAGAGCGAGGAATGGTGTGCAGCTTTGGCCTCGCGCCCGCGTCTTTACCCAACCGCGGACCTGCCCTTCCCGGGAGTTGCAGGCCAACTCTGTCCTTGATGCTTTGTTTACTTTGCCAGCTTTGGTGTTCAGAGTAAAGAAGGCCTAGCCTTTTCCTCGGAGATCTTCTCCGGGGGGAATCTGCTGGCTGCCTCCCCAGTGACCTGCCCTTGCCGCCGGCGCCGCGAGGAGGAGGTGGGCGGGTGGCGAACCCAGCGAGCGAGCCGCTGCAGCGACCTGGAGGGAGGGCTGGGAGGGGGAGGGCAGCGGTTTCGTGAAGGAATTCGGTAGCAAAAGACGACTTTCAAAGGGTTAGAACTGAGATATCCTGCAAAAGGAAGCTTAGTCCCCGAGCATATCAACGCCGGTTCATTCCCAATGATGCCTGTGCGTGGGGGGAGGGGAGGAGTAAAGGACCGAGAATTGGAGGTTAAGTTTTCTCCTGGCCACCCCGCTGATCTTGGCACAGATATGCATATTTAACAAAATGCTTTCTCGTAACTCCTACTTAGGACAACTTTAAAGCACTTCTGTACAGAAAGATCTGAAAAGAAAAATAGGGATTCGCTCAAATCTCAAAATGAGTTCCCAAAGTTAGCTTAATAGGTCTGTCGGACCAAAGAATCTGTATATCTATAGCAGCGTCTGCTTCCTACTCGCAGCCCTGTATACCTAAAGGATAATGAACAAACCAAAGGACAAAAATAAATTTAATGGAGAAAAACTGCATTTGTATTTCTGTTGGCCAAGAAGCAACACAGCAGCCTTCTAAATGTGCTTACAGGGCAGGTTATGTATGAATTTCACTGGAAGGTTTGTGGTAGCAAAACTTTGGCTATTTCTTTTTTCCCTTAGCATTCATTAGAAAAAGGCAAATGTCCTCTAAGGCAAACTGATCCCTAATTTAGCACCTAGAAGATGGAGGGAAAATATTTTGCATGAAAAACTAGTTAAGAGAAAAAAACAGTTACACAAGTTGTCTCCAAATTCAAGTGCTTTTTTTCAAACTCAGCCTTAGGAACTTTACTATATACAATTGCCACCCTAGATTTTGTTACTTCATCTTTGTAGCTGAGAAACAAGAGCAGCCTGGGAGGCCAGGGCTCCGTTTGGAACATGTATAATGGTCTACATGAAGCACTCTCAAAGAGTAGAAAGGAAACTAAAATAATAGTGGACATCGTGGGCTACAATTATAAGTGATAGTTATGAAGAAAGCTTATTTATGATCTGTATCATCTAGAAGGGTATATTTTTGTATGGTATTAAATTACCATGGGATTAGTATTTTTTTTTCAGTAAGCTTTACCATTTGTTTTGATTTCCAAAAAAAGAAGTATGGTTATCTTGGCACAGATAAATTTGGGATTACTATATCAAATGTTTTCAAAAAGATTTCAGTTTGGTTAGTCCTTTAAAAGTTGGAAAGAAATTGATTCCAAAGCTCATTCTCCTTATGTGAGCCCTATGAAACTAAAATATTAAATGTTTACCTACCTTCCAGAAAGCTTTCAACATGCACTAAAAGCAATTCAGAGTAAGACTTTTATAGATTTTGCATAAACATACCACTATTTTTTTTTTTTTTTTGAGACTAGGTCTCACTACTTTTGCCTGTAAAACCGCAGGCTCTTGTTGCCCGGGGTACCACAGACTGGAGCAATCCCCAGCCTCAGCTTCCCAGGTAGCTGTGATTAGAGGTGTGCACCACCACACCCAGCTATCTTTTTGGAACTAGGTCTCGCTACGGGCCCCAGGCGGTACTCGAACCACAATCCCTAGCCCTGGCTGCTTCATAGGCTGATGCTTACAGGCATGAGCCACCGTGCCTGGCCTACATACCACTATTTTGTAGTTACTGTATTTACTAAGCATACATAGTGTGTCCAGTACAAATGACACATTTTAGTGAGACTGAAAGTAGAAGAACCAGTTAGTCCCTATCTTCCAAGAATGGTAATCACCATTAATTATAGACATTATAGTCATAACTGCAATTTATTTCCTTAGACCAAACTTATATGTGCTAATGCCAAGCCATAAGTTAGTTTACATAGTTACACATCAATTCTTTATAAAGGAAATAGAAACAAACTTATTTAAATATAAATATAAAACTATACTTTCAGGGATCATTTCTATAGTTCGTTAACCATTAAATGAACAGTTTCAGAACAAAATTCTAACAACTGATTAAATGCTAACATGGAATCATAGACTGAGAGAACCTGGATTCTAATAGATTGCATGGAGATTTTTGTCTTGACTAAATTCTCCATTAAATGGTCATGTGGTTACTTTAAATATTGCCTGTGTTCTAAAATATCATTAGGCTCGTAACCTATTACCCCAACTTGCAACAGTGACAGTGATTTGCACTAAGTTTCATGTGTGAATATACTTAAAATTTTTGATTTTTTTTTTCTTGCAGTGCACAATGGCAACTCTTAAGGAGAAATTGATTGCACCAGTAGCAGAAGAAAAGACAGCGGTCCCAAACAATAAGATCACTGTAGTGGGTGTTGGACAAGTTGGTATGGCCTGTGCCATCAGCATTCTGGGAAAGGTAGATTTCTGGACACCAAATGTGATAATTGAGCATGTGTGCAAAGTCTCTGCGGCCATTTCATGACGTCATTGGGTCTTTAAATGTTTTTTCTTTTTCCCCTAAACAATTTTAAGTGAGTTATAGATGTGGCACTTTGGCACTTTAACCCAGTATTTATTTATTGAAATACTTTCACTCTTAAAGAAAATTTGCAAGAATAGTAAAAAATAGTAAAACTGGCACATTCACTTCACCCAAACTTACCAATTCTGAACATTTTGTTTTATTGTCTTATCTTCTCTTTGTGTGTATGTATACATTTGCATATGAATACAAACATGATTTTTTTTCTGAGCCATTTAAGAATAAGTGTAGACATCAGGCTACTTCCTAAGAATAAGGACATATTCTGACAAGTATACTATTAGCATTTCTTCTCCTCCAGATTGTATTTTCCCTTTACACCTCCATAACTTTCTAACTTAACTCTTATATCCACCCGTCCACTACAAGCAATAGTTAGTTTACTTCACTATCCAAAGACTTCAAAGAAAAGAGCCCTTTTCTTATTTAACTCAGTGAATTGATTCCTTGTTCTTTCTGAAGCCTGCTTTAAATGTAGGCAGTTCCCCCCCCCAAAAAAAAATGCTGCCTTGTCCTTTGTATGAGTGTGAAGGCTGCTTGAATAACTCCTAGTTAAGCATATTTCTGTTTGCAGAATGCTAAAGTAACAAATTCTGCTTCTTTACTGAAAAGAAGTTGTCAAAAACATCTACAAAAATATGTCATGCACACCAACAAAACTTTGATTCATTTGCATTTTTTCCAGCTAGTTTTAGTTGACTGGCTGCCTATAATTTAGGCTAGCTGCCTGCCAAATTAGAGAGAATCCAAATAAATGCAAGTCAGGGTCACTGCATGTGGCAGTAAAAATAATTATTCCTGCTCACGTTTCTTTTGAAACACTGTGTACCATACTGGAAGTGTTTCCACTAAAATACTCATCCTAAAGAACAACCTCAAGAAATGGCAATTCTTTCTACCCTGTTTTCAGATGAGTACCTGAGACCCAGAGAAAGAACATGGCCTGCCCTCAGGCACATAGTGGTGGATAGCTCTGTTGTGTGTGTGTGTGTGTGTGTGTGTGTGTGTGTGTGTGTGTGTGTGTATTACACCATTGTGTACCCCGGGGTTCTCCCATGTCCTTAACACCCATTACCCATCTTTCTTAATCTTTTGTGCCCTCTTTCTTCTCCTCCCCCTCTCTCGCTCTATGGTTCGGATAGCTGTGTTTTGTACCCAGCACTCAGAACTTCTAACTGTAGTGCCCCTCCAACTTCCTCCATTCTGTGCTACTACTTGGGTAGCTGAAAATATAAGCATATTCATGAAACTCTGTCTTTTGATAATCTCAAATTTTGAGCTTCTTGGGCAGCTGTATCTGAGCTATCAAGGATACTTCTGTCTATAGAAGTATACTTCTATAATTAAGTGTAAATTTAAAATCCTCTTCAGTAAATAATTCAGTGAAGACTGTATCAGGTTATATAATACTTTGGTCTAATTCAAGAGTTTGAGAGACAGCCCCTGCTGTTAATCCAAAGGGAATCGTCCAATTAAGATGCTGTGGAGAAATGACTGCCTTATTTCAAAATCATTTTACCAATTAAAAATGTTTACGTCTTATTCTAATGGGTAAGGATTAAAATGTTCCAAATTAATGTTTTGTAAAGACTGGAAATCGCAGTCATTTAGCAGAGAAAGGAAAGCAGCAATACCTGGTAGGATAGTGTTTGACACCTAGTCTATTCTTCCCCAGAGCTGTAGGGGGTGTTGTCTATATATGTCATCTATATATGACAGTAGGAAAAATACCGACTTAGAAAGGCTAAGCAGCTTGATAAAGATCACACGGATCATGCCAGATCAAGGCATTTTGAGTCCATCGCTGGTGTGCTTTACCAACAGTGCTCACTGCTTTTGCCCCAGAAAGCAAGTGAAGCTAGAGGCTAGAGGGAAAGGTGAGGAGACCAGCCTGCCTAGGGTTCATTATAATGTCCCTTCCTCACAGGACTCAGGTATTCTCTCCATCCTCATTGCTGATAACCAGAGTGAGAGTGTATAAAAATAGTAACATCTTTACTTAAAACTTTCCAATACTTTTATAGTGCCCAGGCACTATGCACTTGCTTAGAATCCCATGAAGCAGCACAATATCTCTTCCCACCTGTGTCAGGGACCAACTCCAGGGGGTAACATCTATGCAGTGTGGTGGTAGTGCCATTGTCTATGCCATTGTCTATGCCATCTGCTTTCTATGTCCAAAACACTAAGCTCATTCTACTTATACTTTTGTACTTGCGTTTGCCTCTACTTGGCATGTTCTGCCCTAGATCTTCATGAGATTGACTCCATCATTTGTATCACACATTTATATCAAATACAAAGTAAACTTTCTTCCCAGGAACTCACCCTTCCTTGTGGTCTTTACGATGCTGCCATCAGAAGTCATCTTAAGTAGTTTGCCTACTTCCTGGTCCCTTCCTGATACATGCCACATGAGCGGGGACTTTGAGTGTGCTCATTGTATTTTGGATGAGTGAAATAATGCCTGGCACATTTAATAATAAGTCTATATTAGATGACTACTCCCACTATTACTAGTCAACTTTGTTTATATTTTGTCAAGTTTTTGTCATAGCTTCATCTTTCTGATAGCTTTTACAACCAAATAGGACTTCTGCTCCACCAGTCATGGACCCACCTAGAGTTGCTCTGAATGTGGAGAGTGGGCCTCATGTGGTCTTACAGAGCTTCACTGCAAGGTTTAGGTCTCTATCCTCACTTCCCTTCACTGTAGCCAATGACTGACTGTGACTGACTGCACATTAAAAGGAGCAATGTAATGGAAACCATCTGCTGCCAAGTAGCTTCGCAGTGCAGGTTTTGGCTTAAAAGTAGGGCAAATAAAAACCTGGTATTTGGACAAGAATAGACACATGAAGACAAACTTATAGCCCAGAAACAGACACAGAGCATCTAACAATAAGATAGATGTGATATTCTAGAGGAAAAGAGAAAATAATGAATGAATAGTGCTTGTCCATTTCATTAATTGTTTAGGAAAGTTATACCTTTTCCTCCCACAAAATAACATGCAGACCAACACTGGAGGAGAAAAACACAACATCAAATACTAAGGTATCAGTGCTGATGGTTTATTAGCTAAGAGGGCCACGAGTCAAACTTGGCTGGATGTCTGGTTCACTCCTTTAAGTTAAAGGACATTTCTGTAGGAGGTTAAACAAGATTTCAACAGTGGTATTGTGGACTTCTAACTGACTTGTTGCTTAATAATAAGAAAGTAGACTACCTATGCAGTCAAGGCATGCTTTCTCAAAGTATTTTAAATATATTTACAGAAATATTGAAGCTACTTTCAGTAGGTGAGTTGCAAAGGGAGCTATTCAGGGCAAACAACAGCATCAGTACTTACTCATACCTATTCTGTTTGACTCCCCGCTTGGGGCATGTTCATGTGATGCAGATGCAGCTAAATTCAGCACTTCAGTTATATTTGTTAGAGTGTTGGCTCTCTTCCTTCCTCACCAGCTGAGTATGCGCTTCTCAGCCAATCCTCTCCACCCACTGAAACAAAAGAGAGGCTCTGAGATCCTGTGACATCCTTTTCTACTTAAGCCTAAACTGCTTTGCCCTGTTGACTTCAGTAGTGCACATGTGATGTTACTAAATTAAGAGTGATATTCCTAGCAGTCTAGTTCCTTGACAGAAGGTTACTGGCTATTATTAAGTCATATTCTTTTAAAGCTAAAGAAAGCACGAGTGAGAGTTTTATGTGCTCTATCCCTGGCTGCAGAGGAACAGACTGTTTCAAAAGTATCAAAATCTGTATTGAAATAAAAATGGATAAAAGGCAATGCTACTAGTTGATGGGTATGAGAAAGTAGTTCCAATGAAATTCCAACTCACTAAGTGGTCATTGCTGCAGTTTGCTAAAAAAGTGAATTACTTAGAATGAAGACAAGATTCCCTTAAAAGGAGTCTGAGTCATATAGAAACCCTGAGGAGGAAACCAACTATCACTCACTTGAGGTCAGTAAGTATTCTAGAAAACAGGTACATGCTCATTCCTGAGCTCCTACAGAGAGGGATCTGCTTTTGCTGGCAAGCTAAAGTAGGTCAAGTTTCCTTATTGGCTGTCTCCACATCTCTGTTGGTCAGCATCTTACTGGCATCTCCAGTTCCACCTTACTCTACTTAATCTTGTCCTTGAAAGTACTTTCTGGACCCCCAACTACCCTGTTCCACACCAATACTCCATTTGTGCAACCAAACACCACTCTCCTTGGAAGAGGTGTTTGCATTTTTAAACCAGTATTGGTGTAACAAGATAATGATCTGCTAGTAGTAATAAAAACAGTAAAAGTAAGGACTGGAGTGATAGTACAATGGGAAGGATAAGTACTTTCCAAAGCTTGTAGGTTATGAATTCCCATCAGATTACTGAATTTCAAAACTGAAAAGTTATTTAGATACATGTAGCCTGAAACCATCCCCAACCCCCATTTTAATAAGAAAAGGTCAAAGGCTTGCTACATAGCAAACATCATTACTGAAAGGGAGAGTCCATGGTTTTATCCTTATGCCCCATTATTTATGTAGACTTAGGAGAACATATAAATACATATGTTACAGGTGAAGCATGTTTTGTGGATCCTATGAAATACTAAATCTATCCTCTCAGAAACCCTCCAAATCAGGGTGTGTATTGCCCCAAATGGTCTGTGAATCTGGGTGAATTTTTTCACCAACACCCTCCATGAAAATGAAAACAGACCCACCTGAGCTGAACCCAAAGCATTACAGCCTGCATTTTCTTAAAGCAACTTACCGTATGCTACCTGGATCCTAGCTGAGTGCCAGAAGTTGCAATTCTAAAAGTTTATTGCATAGGTTTTAGTAGTTTATCATTCAAGATTTATGTGTGTGTGTGTTTGAGAGAGAGAGAGAGAGAGTGTATATGTGGTAAAATTCTCTAGGCTTTTGGAAATCTGTGCAGTGTCATTTCAAGGGTCTCTGTGTTGGACGTGAACTGAGGCTTCACAATGACCCTGAATATACTAACACCTATTGATTGATTGGTTGATTGTTGATGGAGGCAATTTTAAGAAAGGGAAATGGAAGATCAAAAATTTAAGGACATAGAACAGAAGAACAACTAGAGTTAACCAGGTTCAGGAGGATGTAAGAATAGACTACTCCTAACTCATAACGTAAACTCTGTGTTCATAGTCTCTGGCAGATGAACTGGCCCTTGTGGATGTTTTGGAAGATAAGCTCAAAGGAGAAATGATGGATCTACAGCATGGAAGCTTATTTCTTCAAACACCTAAAATCGTGGCAGATAAAGGTAGCTTCATTTCATATTGAAATGGTCTAATAAGAATTTGATGTCTTCATTGTCTGATATAAAATCATTCTTCATCCTGGTGAATCTGATGTTGGCAGTTTCTTCTTTTCTTCTGAGTTCAAAACCACTAATTGTTCTATGTGTAAGTCCACCTACATACCATGCACTATTTGGTATATAATATTTTTGGAAATTATATCATAATGTGTATATTTGAGAATAGAAATGTTTTAGACATGAAAAAATATTTGTACAGTGTCATTGGAGTACCTTGTAGAACCTAATCAATTCACATTCTAGCCATCTCTGTTCTGGTTAGCAGATACTTATACCCCACTGCCACCTCAGTGTCACATGCCTGAAGATAGAGAAATGTAGGCTTAACAGTGTGAGTTCCACTAACAGCTACTATGCATTTGAGTACTGGTCTCCTGGGTTCTGTGAGACTTGCCTATCTCACCATATCTCAGCTTCCCAACAAACTTATGAATAGTGAGCCCAGTTATCTCCATTTTATGGAAGAGGAATCTGATAAAGTATTAATAGCAGTCAAATGGCACAGAGCAACACAGTTTGAGTGACTCAGCCATAGCTATTTAGTGTAAAAGTCACATCAAATCATAATATCTGTATATTTTGAGAGAGTAAGTACTTTTTCTTGAGGGAAAGACATTTTCTAGAGAAACTCACTGCTGAAAGTGAAAAATTTCCTTCAAATATTGAATATTAGACCTTAGAAATAAATTTCTAGACACAAACTTCAGTGTCTTCCTGCCCCAGCACAGATTGAATTAGCATTGCAAACCTAAAAGATGCCTCTGGAAATTTAGAATCACTTCTTATGCCTCTTATTATTACTGACAAGTCAATAGTCTCTACAGTCAGCATTTTGAATTTGTTAGCCAGAAACCTCATTAAAGGCTTTATTTTCTTTGATCCACTCTCTATGCCAATTCTATGGCTGGATGTTTCCATGTAGTGGAAGGAGGAAGTAGCAACAGGAACACTGTGCTTCAAAATTTCCTAATATAAAAAATGGGATTCTCAGAAAAGTTCTAGAAGCCTGTGTATGTCTTGGTTTCTAGGGTATATCATATACAATATGCTTTGATGAAAAGGTTCCCTGAAGTACCTTTTTCCTTCTTTTTTCTTCTCCAGATTACTCTGTGACTTCCAATTCAAAGATAGTGGTAGTAACTGCAGGAGTCCGCCAACAAGAGGGAGAAAGTCGCCTCAATCTGGTGCAGAGGAATGTGAATGTCTTCAAGTTCATTATCCCTCAGATTGTCAAGTACAGCCCTGATTGCATCATCATTGTTGTCTCTAACCCAGGTGAGGTATTGATGCATCGAGGTACAGTTCTGTCAAGAGTAGTGTTTTAGGGTTCTGTTTTATTTTGCTTTTTGGAAATTATAAAAAAATCTGTTGTAGTACTCACTGGTAGAAGCAATTCATGTGTCTTCTGTTATTGGCTGTACTGTTGGCTAAACAAATGGCTCTCTCCCAGGCCAAATGTTTGAAAATGAAAAGAGTTTTATATAAAACAGTGTCATCTGTTTGTTTCATCTGGGTTTGTTGAAAAGTCTAAAAGCTTCCAAATTTTCTTAAAGATTATCTTGGGATGCATAATGAAAGGTTGAAATGTGGCTTGATTTGTAAATACTCTAACATATTTGACCCTCTGTTTTCCAGAAAATTTGTTCTAGAGTCCTTATCTCTAAAACGCTTCAAAATAGAATCAGATTGATTTTAAAAGAGTTCAAGAAAGCCACTAAGCCTAGAAATAGACTGTATTGATGAGCAAATACATGCTAACACCAAATGTTGTAATTTAGAAGTGGCTTTCCTTGCCAAATCAACATTTGCAGAATAGCCATTAAAGTTGAGGTTTAAAAAGAATTCCACTTTTTTGACTTGTAAGTTGCTATGGAATGAACTGTTTAGCAGTGAGCATGGTCAACACATTGATTAAATGATAAAACATATTTGTGCCTGATGCTTCAATAGAGAAAGATTGTGAAGAAGAACCCAGAGGGTCCTAACAGGTCATGCAATACTGAGAGTTGGGAGCTAGCAAGAACAGAGATTATTTCAATATTATTCTTTATTCTCTGCACTCCTGAAGTTAAATAGTTTGATCTTATATGTGAAACATCTAATACCTAGTGGCAGACTGAGGTAGACTAGACATGACAAATAGTTGGTACATATGAAGTTGTCATAGCCAACTCCAGGGCAGGCATTTTACTGGTTACCCAACTTTTTCAAGGGTGAGCTTATAATGCCAAGTCCAAAATGAGCCCAGGCTGTTTGAGTGGTGTCGATATGTGAGTGTGGAGGTGAAGACACTGAGAATATCCCCTTCACTTCCTGTGTATATACTTTTCTACCCTTTTTTTTTTTTTTAAATAACTTATATGTGTTGTCTCCTTTCTAGAGCAACAGGTTTTATGTTCTGCAGTATCAGGACTCTGCCGAAGCAGAATAAAATTCTCTTATAGAGGTGCTTCCATTAAGTAGTAAAAATATCACAATAGGCTGGGTATGGTGGCTCTTGCCTCTAAGCAGCAGCCTAGGAAGTGGGGGCCAGGGATCGCAGTTCGAGTTCCTCTTGGGGCAATGTAACGAGACCTATTTCCAAAAAAATATAGCAGGAGTGGTGTCGCATGCCTGTAATACAGCTACCTGGGAAGCTGAGGCTTGGGGATTACTTGAGTCTGTGGTTACCCCGGGCAAGGTGAGCCTGCGGTTCCACAGGCAAAAACAGCAAGACCTAGTCTCAAAAAAAAAAAAAAAAAAGTCACAATACCCTGTATTATTCTAATAGTCTACAGAATACATACCATGTGGCAAAAAAAAGTTATAGTAGCGTGTCTTGGTAATTAGTAACCACGCTTCTGGTTGGTGATGCATCCTCACACTCACATAGTGTTAGAAGAAATGTAGGTGATGATCTGAGTCAACCTTTTTTCTTTTTATTGCCACATAGAGTAATAAATTAATCCCCAAGGATCTCAAGTATTCTTATTTCAAGTACTAACAAACAAAAAACTATAGAACTGCATTTCTCATGTTTTATAATCTCTCAGGCCGGGCACGGTGGTTCATGCTTGTAAGCTTCAGCCTATGAAGTGGCGGGAGCTAGGGATCGCGGTTCGAGTTCCGCCTGGGGCCCATAGTGAGGCCTAATTCCAAAAAACAATAGCTGGGCGTGGTGGCGCACACCTGTAATTCCAGCTATCTGGGAAGCTGAGGCTGGGGGGTGCTTGAGTCTGTGGAACCCCTGGCAATGAGAGCCTGCGGTTCCACGGGCAAAAATAGTGAGAGCTAGTCTCAAAAAAAATTTTTTTTAATTTAAAAAAATATATATATTATATAATCTCTCTTAACAAAGACAAACGTTTTCTTGTCTCTCTCATCCTCCTTATCTCTAACTGAAAAGTTAAAGTATTTACATCTTTTTCACCAGTCCTTCAGGGGCTGGGGAGCAGGGGATAGGAGGAAACCAGGGCATCTGCTTGACACAGCACTTGAAATCAGTCTTGATTTACATATCTATGTTACTCTAAAATTTTTAGTGGATATCCTCACATATGTTACCTGGAAACTGAGTGGATTACCCAAGCACCGTGTGATTGGAAGTGGGTGTAATCTGGATTCTGCTAGATTTCGCTATCTCATGGCTGAAAAACTTGGCATTCATCCCAGCAGCTGCCACGGATGGATCTTGGGAGAACATGGCGATTCAAGTGGTAAAAATAATTGAAAATATATCTTATGTACTTTCTACTGTTCTATCTAGCTCATAGTGATGTTTAAGATGGCTTTAAATTTTTATTTTGCATTTTCATATACTTAACATTACATATAAGTAATTTGTTGGGGGAGATACTTTGACACTGATGGGAAATATCTGATGATCAGTTTCTTGCCTGCTAAGTTTAATGTCCATTTTTTATTATGATGATTGTCAAATATTCTAAAATGCCATATTTCCTCAATATTTGTTAGTTTCATTGTATTTTACAAGACTTTCTCTTCCCCATTCATTTACATACATCAAAGTTAGCTCAGATTTGTATCTGCTTTTATAAATGGTCTGTCATAACTTGTAATAAATCAATTGTCCCAGTTCTGGCAAGTATAGAACTCTTCAAACTGGCTTCTTGTCTTTTGACAACCCACATCATGGTCCAAGACCTTAGTTTCCCTGGACAACAAAAGCCACCAGGTGCCTCTCCATTCCCTTGCTCAGTGCTAGGACCACCTTTTCCTCCCACCAATCCTGTTTAATTACAGGAGGAGTAGTTTCCAGAAACTAAAGTCTGGGCATAGGTATGAACATGCTCCTGGTATTACTTTTCTGCTAGGTCCTTTTTCTGGACACAACAGTGTTTTATCCACTATTTTACTGAAGGAAGAATGAATTAGGTAACAATTTTTGATCAGCAGTGTCAATTAAACTAGGATAAAATAAATCTTGCTTCAGTGACATTTGATTTCTAATGAACCATTAATCATAACTATGAACCACTTAAATAGTAAGAAACCACATATGAAATCTCTCAAATATATTTTTTAGAAATTCAAGTAGAATCAATGGAAAGAAATGAGTCATTATTAGACAAAACAACACTAAAATCATGTCACACTTTCATTGTTCTGAGAGAAATCAGTTATATTGTAAATGTGTTAAATTGTTTCTTTTCATTTAATAAATATTTCTGTTCTAAAAATTTTATTAAAAGTATTGCTTAACAATTTTGATTGTATTTTATAATTATAAACCTATTTATTAAGCCACAATACATTGAGTGGGCTTATAATATAAAACTATAATTTATTTTACTGTTAATAATAATGGCAATCTTTATTTTAAAAAGACTGGAACCTGTAGTTATTGGGGCAGTTTCAGTAACTTTCATCAACGGTGAAACCGAACTAAGAAAAGAAAGAGTTTTTAAAAATAGTGTCAGAAATATATAAAGTGTCAAACTTTTTTCTTTTTTTAACAGTGGCGGTATGGAGTGGTGTGAATGTGGCAGGCGTTTCTCTCCAGGAACTGAATCCGGAAATGGGAACAGATAATGACAGTGAAAATTGGAAGGAAGTACATAAGATGGTGGTAGAAAGGTAAATAGAAAGGGGCTTTGATTTAGAACAACTTATTTCCTCTTTACTTGAATAAAATGATGACTATCTGCTCATACAAACTCTGAATATAATAAGTAGGTAGCCATTATCTTCTGAAACAAAAAAAGACTAATTCCCACTCATCTAACTTGCTATGCCAGTCCCTGTGGGGAAAGCAAATATTTTCTTTCTAGAGAAATTCAATTGTAGTGGTAACAGGAGTAGCATTCAAAATTAGCAAGTGAGAAGGGTTCTCAAATGATCTCCTATTGAAAAATTTAGCTTTGACTTTAACTGAAAAAGTATCCTAGACACTATTAGTCTCATAATTGCTTTTTGTTTTTGTTTTTGTTTTTTTTTTTGAGACTAGGTCTTGGTATTTTTGCCTGTGGAACCGCAGGCCTCATTGCCCTGGGTACCACAGACTCAAGCAATCCCCAGCCTCAGCTTCCCAGGTAACTGGGATTACAGGCATGCGCCACCACACCCAGCTATTTTTTTGGAACTAGGTCTCACTACAGGCCCTAGGTGGGACTTGAACCGCGATCCCTAGCCCCGGCCGCTTCATAGACTGAAGCTTACAGGCACGAGCCACCGTGCCCAGACTAGTCTCATAATTGCTTAAAATAAATCCTCACTGATGGCGGACAGACACTGTGTTGTATTTAACTTTCAGCACCTAACTAAAAAAAGCCCCTCTTTTCCTCCTTTAAGTATCTCTTTTGCTATTGCTGTTCTATTTTGAGGATTCATAATTATCATAAAAATAGATTTCTTTATGAGTTTGACTTAACGTCATAGCACCCACACTTATTGGCTACAGTGTCTTGAGGAGGTTTTAACCTTTAATGTTGAATCTTAGTTTTCTTCTCCATAATCACATAGTAGTAAAAATATTGGGAAAAGGGAGTAAAAGCACACCTACATGCACACACGTTTCTCTAGTAAGTATTCAATAAATGTTAACCATTATTTGCTAGAATATTTTTTCATAAAAGAAAAAAATCAGAAAGGAGTTAAATAATAATAATAATGGGTTTACTTCCCATTTATACCAGGAAAGACCTGGCATGACTAGGTGATTCATGTAGCTTCAGATAGCAGTGTGGCTAGCTTAGCTGAGACAAAGACTTGGTGCAGGGGCAAACCAGAAGATCAACTAGAGAGGTCACACCACCACAGCCCCATAACAGGGCAGTGGGGCCCCCTCCCTTTTGGTCCCTACCTTCCATCTTCCTCCTTGGCAGTCGGATTTTGTTTATTTTGGTGACCTTTGTCAACTTTGAGATGTACAGTTTGTGCTCAGAAAACTTGCAGCAAAAGTCTTGTCATCACTTTGTTCTTAGGTTAGTTGGCCATCGTATTTCATTTGACAGTTGTAAGTGGGACCTCAAAACCAAGGTATAGTTTTTCCTTTAAAAGAAAAGGTCCTTTTACTTTTATAATTTCCTGACTTCCTTCATGTCTTTGTAAATACTCATTTTATATTTATACAAACATTTATTATATATTTATGATAAAAAGATTGACTGCAAAGTGAGCACTTTTACCACTGTAACTATAAACATTCATGTGTACAAAAAGCTTTTTAAACTTACCAGCACATGTATATAGCACTACCATGAAATGTTTAGAATTTTAAATACTTGACATATATATTAACTCATTTAACAAACTTAAAAAATAACTTTCATTGAAAAAATAATTTTAAATAAGTAAATGCCATTGTTATCCTCATTTTATAGAAAAGGACAGAGATAAAAAGGCTAAATAATTTAGGTAACAGTTCAAAAGCAAACAGGAGTTAAATGCAGAGTCTGGTTTCATTGCTCTCTCATGATTATTTTGTT
Source organism: Uropsilus gracilis (assembly GCA_004024945.1). Taxonomy (NCBI): domain Eukaryota; kingdom Metazoa; phylum Chordata; class Mammalia; order Eulipotyphla; family Talpidae; genus Uropsilus; species Uropsilus gracilis. The sequence continues at coordinate 20,078 of PVHY01022003.1, forward strand.
CCTAGTGCCTATGAGGTCATCAAGCTAAAAGGATACACCAACTGGGCTATTGGATTAAGTGTGGCTGATCTCATTGAATCCATGTTCAAAAATCTGTCTAGGATTCATCCAGTGTCAACCATGGTTAAGGTAAAATATGTCTATAATAAAATAATCCATAATATGATTTCTAGTATTGGAATCTATAAAAAAGTTCACTTAAAGTAGACAAAATAAAGTCTAAGACTATAGTTACCTATGCATTTTAATGTTTTATAGAAATTCCTCCTTTTCTAATAGAAGTTCAGGACAATAAAGCTTGTGGGTCCAAGAAAACCTTTAATAATTCTCCCTGTATGTCAAGCAAATTAATTCTGCATTTTATTCAGTACATTATCCAAACATACTCATATTTTAAACTATATAGTTTATATAAACAATAGTCAAACTATATAATTGGTTCATAAAACTATATTCACTATGTATACTATTAACCTATATAATTTAACTATATATACTATTAAACTATAGAATGCTTTGCAATAGCTCTTACTATCTTTGGAAATTTAGTTTGATTGAAAAACTAGAACAATCATGTACAAATTGACTAAGTACAGCTACAGTTGCATTACAGTATTATCTAAGGGGACTTATTTAATGCAAGTCAATGGCAGGGAGGAAAAAAGCAATCAATTAGAAGAAACATGCAAAAGAGATAACTAGAAAGTATTTAGGGGTAGTAATTTGTTTAATGTAATTAGGCACTCAACCTGTGCCATTAAATTGACCCAGGGAATAAATTACTGTGGGCACATGGGTAAAGAAATTATACTTTTTTTTTTTTTTTTGGTTTCAGCAATTCTTAGGTATTCACAAATCTTGCCTTTGAGTGACCTCTGACTACTACACTGAACTTTTCTAGGTCAAGCACCACCCAGAATTCCTTCCTTTACTAAGGAATTTTAAGAAATTAAAGATTTCATTAAAAACCAGATATGCGCTTTCATTTGAAGACTTGTCTAAAATTTTATTAAATCTTCTAAGCAGAGAGAAAAATGTCTATGAGTTCTATAAAGTTTTTAGTACTTTCTTATAAAGTTCTAGTTTTATCATACTGTATATTGATATACTTTATATACAAACCCCTAAAAAAACAGGCATTAGAGACACATGGGCCTGTGGATGATAAAAGTCAGGTTTCCCATCATTCTTTCTGTTGAAACCCAAGATGACAATCTTTTTCACCTCTGGCTTCATATCTCTATTGTAACGCTTCTCTCGTGGCAGGGGATGTACGGCATTGAGAATGAAGTCTTCCTGAGCCTTCCCTGTATCCTGAATGCTCGAGGATTAACCAGTGTTATCAACCAGAAGCTTAAGGATGATGAGGTTGCTCAACTCAAGAAAAGTGCAGATACCCTTTGGGACATCCAGAAGGACCTAAAAGACCTGTGACTGCAGGCTTCTAGGCTGTAGACACTTAAAAACTACAATGTGATTAACCATGAGCCTTTAGTTTTCACCCACATACTTGGATGTCAGTCTGCTTATATCCTCCTAAATATGTGAATTTAGGCTCACAGAGTCAAAGCCCACACTTAACTGCTTGCAATGTGAGCCCCTGAACAAATAAAAGCAAATAGTGCAGTGTGCTTTGGCTGCTGATATTCTTTCTGAAAGATTTCAATTTCTCAAATAATTCTTCCCTAACATCATAAGTATCCTTAATTTCTCTCATCATACCCTTCCTTCCATACAGTTCCTCAAATCTGTCACAACCTCTTTTATGATTTTGTTGTTTCCTGAGACTACCTATAGTCTTACATGCATGCATCCCCCATTATTAACATTATTCAATCAGAGCAGGATGTTTATTAGAACTGATGAATCTACAGTGACATGCCATTACAACCCAGTGTCTGCAGTTCATTTGGATTTATATGCACTGTACTTTCTCTGGATCTAGACAAATGCATCAGAGTGTGTATCCATTATAAGGCTGCAACTGAAGTAGGAACTAGTGCTGATGGATGGTTTTACAAAGAAACTCACCCTTATTTTTCTTTAAGGAAAGAGTCTCTAGAAAAAAACATTGTAAAATTGGAATTAACTTTGTTAGAATTAGTTCTTTTTTTTTAACAATTTATTTATATATATATTTCACATCATTTCAGTCCCTGGGGGTCACCCACCACCTCCCCTCCTTGACCGCTCCAGCTGGTCCCCACTCTCCCATTGTGTACTTTCATTTGGTTGACCATATATTAGTGAAACCATTTGGTTTCTGTCCCTTTCTATATGGTTTGTTTCTGCTAGTACGATTTCTTCTAGGTACATTCAGGTTTCCATAAATTAGTTCTATTTGCGAATAAAAAAAAAAGGAATTCAGGCTGAATACCCATATCCAGGCTACTGGGAGATAATGGAATACAGGCAGCAGAGACATATCCAACTAACTCTGTCAGTGTCTAGTTTACATATAATATAGGTAGTGGTTAGGGAGTGTGCAAAACAGGGGTTTTCTGATTTGGACATCAACTGATTTGGGGTAACTTAAATTAACTACTAAGTCTCAATTTTCTTGTCTGAATTAGTGATAAAAATGGTACCCCTACAATATAGATTGTGTAACTTAAATAGAAAAATGTAAAATTCACTAATAGTTATACTGCTTACTCTTTCAAGCACCTTACATACATTAATGTATTTAAATCATCCCATTTAAATTATCTTATAAAGAGTGTCTCATCCTAGGCACTATCAACATTTGGAATTGGCTGCCTGTTGTGGGGATGCACTGCATGTAGCATCCTTAGTAGCATCCCCAGCAACTGTCCACC
>PVHY01022004.1:0-23038 GCA_004024945.1 Uropsilus gracilis
AGCGGTTAAAAAAAAAAAAAAAAAAAGTTTCAGTGCCTCCGCCTCGGCCACCCAGATGCTTTGCATTTGGTAAACAGCTCCGACTAAGTGCTCTGGACTCCCGAGGATTTGGCTGGATTTGGAAGCGAGTCAGGTCGCGGTCGCGGGATGGAACGGGAGCGTGGACAAGAGAAAACTGGCACAGAGCGCTTCAGCCGTCATAGTCACACCCAGATGAGCCAGAAGGTCGCGCAGAGCGCAGACTGACATCCTCCTGGGTTCCTGCTCTCGCCGTCTCCATCCCGGAATAAAGAAGCGGGAGTTTAAACCTCATTAAGAGGGGAACAGGTGGATCCTGGAGAAACTGAGTGATCTCTCCAAGAGAAAAGGTCGTTCGCCCCCTGGATTGTGGTTCTCATTTCTGCTCCACCCTCAAGTCTAGAAGAATCAATTATAACCTTTTCAAAAGCCTGCCCGGCCGGGCCAGCCCACAAAGGCAGTAGGAGCCTGGGGTGTGCGCAATTCCGCTGTAAATCCTTCTGGTTTGCCAAGGGGGCAGCAAAGCATAGGGAGAGTCCCTCCGGCTGCAGAAACCACAGAAAGGACCGCGTTTTAGGATAAATACTCCTCTGCTTTACCTGCTTTTAAACATCCATCTTCGCGTGTGGAAGTGCACAGAAGTATCCACAGAGATTCTACCTTTGAAAGCGTGGGCTAAGATCATTATTTCATCATTAAGCATATATGTTTGTTTAAAGGCAAAACAGAACCCCGGTCAGTGCAGGCTTTATTCTGATTTATGCTCCCAGAAAATGAAAGGGAGGGAGGAGGGTTGCCCATGGACAGAATTTGTACGATGTGATCGCCGTTTTCAAATGATCAGACAGTGTCATGGGGATGTGCGCCCCATTAAAGGTCGCTGACACCGTGGTTCTAATCAGGACAGGGAGTGTTTAGTGCGGAAAAAAATATTACGTCAAATGCGTGGGCAGCATTGCTTTAACAACTGTCTTCTTTGTGTCACCTAAGACTGGGGTTCAGAAATGGTGATGGGGGTAGAGGAAGCAAAAATAGTAAAGAGGGTCCCCAAGGTGTATGAATTTTGCAGACGTACAAAACCGTATTCATTTAGGTTACTCTGTTTTTTACTGAGAAACTCACTAATATTCAAGTGTAGCAAAGTACAAAAGTGAAAAGCAAGTCTGTAAGCTTCATAAAAAAGAATGTTCATTGGTTTTTATTAAACTTGAGTTCACAATGGAGCACTTCCTGCCGTTGAATTTTCACTGCTACCTGAAATCCTTCAATTACTCTCTCTGTTTCTTGGGCTGCTCCCCGACTACATGTCCCTTGAAATATCTTCCGAATACTTCAGGAAAGTAAAAACACCACTGGGTTTATATTCGCAAGTTTGTGGTTTAAACCCAAGGAACTAAGAGTTTTGATCTGAGGTTAAGTTCAGTTGCTATCCACTACATTCTCATTTTAAAAAAATGTGCCTAAGAATGTGTTCTACTGAGCTCATCATTTTGTCACATTCCGAGTTAGTGCAGTGAAAGTGTTTTTAGAAACGTGTTACTTTAAGAATAGAATCACATCAGGCAGCCCTAGCCTTCAAAACACAGGAAAATGACATCAATCTAACCTTAGTTTCCCCTCATATTGTCATCTTGCAATACCTTGGAGCATTCATCAAAATGAAGACAACAGGAATGATTCATCACCATTAATTAAGTTCCAAACTTGATTCCTGTTTCATCAGCTTTTCCACTAATGTCTCTTCTGTGTCAGTATCCCATGTAGAATGGCCCTGTGCCTACTCATCGGCCTCCTGTGCACCATAACAGTTCCACAGTAGCCCCCAGTTTTCCATGAATGAGAGAACTAAGGAGCAATGGTCAGATGTTTTGTAGAATGTCTCCCCGTTTGGGATGTGTCTGATATTTTTCTCAATGTCAGGCTCTAGCTAGGAGTTTGGGGAAAGAAACCATGAAGGTGAATGCCATTCTTGTCACATCACTTCAGGCAGTAACCCATCAGCATGATGTCACTAATGAACCATAACTCCTTAAGGTATTGTGTGCCAGATTGAGTGTCCTTTTCCAAGCTCTGGTCTTTGGGAGTAAGTCACTAAGTCAAGCTAGCCCTCCGATTTTGAACTTTAAAATGAGCAAAGTAAGCAACATGAGGAATAAAAACCTCAAATTATCTGATTAACTCAGGAATTATCACCTAAGAAATTCTACTTATATTTTATAGCTTTAGGAATGAGCTTGCAATTTTCTTTTGACTTCTTATTTTGAAGCCATCTTCAAATACTCTACATCTTACAATCCCCAACCTAATCACTGTCTAAATCCTAGTGATTGTTTCCTGAAATGTCCCACCTCTTTTCCACTTGTCACTGCAACATCCATTGGTTCAAAATTCTGACTTTCCACAAGAAGATGGCAGCTGTGACCTCTAAACCCTCACCCATTTTTATGGGTTTCTGCCAATGTGGTATTCATGTAACTCTCCACTGTTGTGACATTGGCTGTCCAATTTTTTGTTTCTTGACTGAATCAAAGTTCTCAAATGAGTTTGTTTTCCTTTTACATTTTTCAGAAGATGCCCAAAATATAACGACTGAAAGAAAATGCATAAGTTCATCTGGCAGGTAGCTATAATGTCTTACTTTCAAGATGAGGAAAGTAATCAGTCCATGAGATACACATTGTGGAGAAGTGGCTGCCAATTTATCTTGTGTATAAAATACTCCATGGCACCCTTTTATCTGTGACTTTGAAATGCTCACCTTTGGATTTGTAAATACCATTTTACAGAGTGTGGCTCATTCATTTTACAACAAACATTTATAGAAAATGCACAACATGTAACAAGTCTGTGATTAAGTCTCAGACCCCCATCCAGTCAACTCTCTCAGTCCAGGGAAGTCACACAGACATATAATTACTCACTCATTAGGTAAAGACAGCAATTTAGACTTATACAAAGTATTTCATATCCTAAAACATTCTCTGTGACTGGGAGACCTTATCTATATGAGAGTAAAGTTCTTACTGACTTTGTAGGGTCTGTGTGGTGTTTCTTTTTACCCAATTTTCTGCAGAGGGTACCCCCCAGGCACCAACAGGAGACCCCTGTCTCAGGGAAACTGTTTGGGCCCCAATTTGGATAATAAATATGGAAGTATTTACTTGAATAGCCATTTCCCCAAATCTTGGCTTCTTTGCCTTTCTATATGGGTTACAAAATGATTATGAGTGAACAGAAAAAGGTAGGTATAAACTGACGGAAAAATAAAAGTGTGTTAAACCATGGAGATTTCCTTTTTCATAAGCCTACCATTTGTTAAGCAGTGGCTCTCTGTTCCAAGGGGAAGCTGGCAAAAACTTTAAACATTCTCCAGTAGCACTGGGAAAGAATAAGTGAGAAAAATGCCTTTTTAGAAAGGGTGCTGGGTGATATAAAAGTGTGAGCTGTTTTAAGAAGAGAGGAAAGATTTACCCAATGGCTGGTTAAAGTTGCCTGCTGTCATTGCAGAGAATTTTACTGAGTCTTTTATACTGGACTGTGACAAGGAAGGTGTTCTTTGTCTAAGAAAGCATACTTGATGAGTATATAACATTCTGAATTGAGTTATATATATATATATATATAATTTATAAAGGTAGTTTTATATATGTATATATAAAACCTCCCACTACTACATGTGTGTATATATATGCATGTATATATGCATATATGCACTTCCATGGTCTGTTGACATATTAGAAAATTAAACGTGCTTGCTGATTCAGAATGTCAGAGAGTTTGTGAAACTGACTCGTGTTATAAGAACAAATATGTGTAGCTACAAGACCCCTAAACTTGGGCATGGAAGATAGTACTGCAAATTTCTCCACTCCTTTATCAAAAAATCAGTTAGCTGCACAAAGTCTGTTTCCTTTCCATCAAAGAAAGTAAAACCAAAGTTACTTAAAAGGGTTCATACAAAGAATAAGTCAAGTGAGGTATTTCACATCTTAGAATAAGAGTAAACTGTCATTACATACTATATATCATTATTGACATATTTATACTACTTTACAGAATAAAATGTAATATGAGATATATGATTTATTCTTTGTTACCTTAGCCACTGGACTGTACTTATGTTGCTCTTTCTTGCTTTTTGTTGCTTTGATTTTGTTTAAACTCTCAGAAGAGACAAAATGATTCAGTTTTTACAAAGTTACTATTCACAATTACTTCAGATTCCATTCTGCTATCTAGTTTTGTATTTCCCAAGAAATAAACTCTCACATAAGGAAATGCTTGCTTGTCTTCTCATTGTATCATTAAAAAAACAAAACAAACAAGAACCATCTAAATTGCTGTTGCCACTTTTCTTTCACAGTTGCTCCATTTAGACAATAGATATAACTAAAAATTTTCAAGTGATTCCTCTAGTTTGGTTTTATCTTATTGTTGAATTAGTTTAGTGTTTGAGTCTTCTGGATTTAGCTTTCTCATTTGTTTATTTGGATAGGACAACATAGATTTCTTATTTCCTTTTTCTCTAGTAGAAACAATTTTGACAAAACTAAAATTTGATCATTAAAATTTAAAGCAATAGCTCCTCACAGATAGCATCTCTCTGCCTTTCTGTCTCAAGTTTTAAAGTTATCATTATCATGACTTTTTACATACTGACTAGAAAGGTAATGACCATGGTGTAAGTCTATTAGCATTTCACTTTTATTTTTTATCAATAGGGCAGAACAGGAAGTAAATTCTGAAAACTGAAAGTCCACTGTGGATCACAGGTCTGTTCTTTAGGTTGACAAGGGTCATGGACCTTTTTTCTTTGAAGAAATCATTAAGACCTTGATTTTAAAAGACTTTCCCATTTTCCTTGGCATTTTGAAGTGATACCTAGAAAATTCCAAACCCTGTATAAATTTATAGAAAGAACAGAATTGTTCTGTTGTTGAAGTATTTACTTAATTATTTACTTTATATCTAAGGATGCTGCTGATTTTTCATATTTTTATAGAGGGGTTTCTCCTTTCTTTCAATGCCACACCCTACAAATGACATAGTATTAGGATACTAATTGCAGTAAAGACAAGAATATGAATTCTAAGTCTAGTTTGTAAAAAGTCAAGTAGATGACATGAAAAAATGCTTCCATTGTAAAACCTTTCCCTCTCAAAGCACTCCTCAAAGTACTGGTTTATCTGAGAGTATTCTCTTTCCACACACCATCCATGTGCCTTGGCCACAGAACCAGTGGCACAACCAGTAGTCAATGCAGGTCACAGCTGCCTCACCAGAGTTGACTGTTCTGTGCTACTCGTTTCATTCGCTCATGAGCTTGATTTTTTTTTCTAATTGCTATGATTAAAAGTCAAGATACTTACTTTTTTCTAAATATCTATGGATTAAAAGTCAAATCTCTGTATTCTCACATGCCTGAGCTCACCAGAAACCTTGAAAATTACAAAAGAGATCCTGTAGAAAATAGGGTGGCCCTACTATCTTTAATAATCTACACATCGAAACCACAAAGAGGCATCATTTCACACATACTATAATGACTAATAAAAAGGATAGACAAGAGGCAGTGTTGAGAAGGCAGAGGGATCAATACTTTATATACACACTGATGATAGAAAAGTGAAATAGTAGTCATCTGGTGAACACTTTGGTCTAAATGTTGTTTAAAGTGTTATGTATAAATTTGACTTATGACCCAGTACTTCTACACTTACATATGCCTACTCAAGGGAAATACAAATCTAGCTTCTTATAAGCCCTTTTAGATAAATGTTCTTAGAAGCATCTCCATAATAGTGTTAAACAAAAAACAACCTCAGAGACCATCAGCTGATAGACAAAATGTGACATACCTATGCACGGGAAAGCTATTTGGCAATAAAAAGGAGCAATCTATGGACCCATGCTAAAACAGAGATAAAAACCCAAAACAATTTGCTCAGTAAAAACAGACATACAAAAGGTGTCCTATAGTGTATGTATGAATATGTAAAAATACATTCAAAAGGTTAAGTTTATGAAGACAGAAATCTGTTTAGTGGTTGCCAGAGAGAAGAGGAACTGGGCGAGCAAAATAGTACTGTGGATTCAGTGAGAGGTCCTAATATATTAATGAAAATGATCTAATATTAATTCCTAGTGATAGATGTAAATCTTAGTATATTTACTTATATATCTATGCACATACATGTGTGTATATATATATATACACACTGGATTATACACTCAAAAGTAATATATTTAATACAACGTATACTTACATTACAAGGTATGTTTAATGCAAGGTATGTTTATATTGAAACCTAAAAAGGTTAAGATCATAATCTGTAAATATCTAATCTTTGTAAAAATCTTGTCAGATAAAACTTGAGTATTCTTAAGAGTAATAAAATATATGAAGGATAGTAGAAATCTTTAAACTGAACTATTATGCTTGCAGAGAAAAAAAAGTTCCTGCATGTCTTGCTTCTCCAAAATATTCAAGAAGTTGTAGTCTCATCAAAATTACCCATGTGATCCACATAATTCAGTAGTAAAATAAACAAAATATAAAGTGACATGCCCTTTGCACTCTATTTTATATTAAAAATTATATTATGAAAGCTCTACAAATCAACACACACACAAAACTATCCTCTTAAGTTTCATGCTCATGAAGTTATTTCCAAATAATTTTGCTATTTTCCCAACCCATAGTATATCTATTTACTATAAATTAAGGAAATGCAATGTTTTATTGATAACAAATATTTCTTTGGTAATTGAATTTTTTAATTATTTAACAAACTGTTTGAATTGCTTAATTCCTTCAGACATTCATCCACTAAGAATCTTCTTTTTGACACTGTCCAGTTATGGCAATAAATATACCAATTTGTGCAGTTGTCAGATTTTCCTCTTTTCTTGCTAAACAAAAAAGCATAAGACAGATGGGCTAAGAAGAGAATCAGAGAGAGTATCAGTTGCCAAAGGAAAAAAATAAAGACAACATCTTGTCTATCAAGAAGCTCAGATCAAGAGTCTTTCATTTCTCCAATGATGACAACTCCAGAGCTGTGAGCAATCAGAAAATAAATAAGCAAAACCACCAAAGTTGTTTCTCTCCGGTTTCCACTGTAATGTCTGGAACAGATAAATATGTCACTGTATGAGAAGGATTACCTGTAAAAAAAAAATTAGCTAATCAGACAAAGTTTCCTGTTTCTTAAGAAGAAACTTGAGTAAGAGCCAGGCATGACTCTTACCTTGGGATGAGCAATCCTCATGCTTTTCTATATGGTGTCCAGGAAGAACAATCTATATTAACCTTCAACAATATAAAAGAATGCAAATAATGATTGACAGTCCTCCCCAGAGGAAGAGCAACTATACTGACTGATAGAGTTGCTCACAGGTAAAAATGGGCCGGGTTAATTTTCTGTGTTCATTTTTCTCCAACAGGAGTTTGCCAAACAGATGTGGTAAAATTGAGCTTGTGTTCTCTTCAGTGGCCTCTTCACAGCCAAGAAGACCTTGATTGTTAGACTTTGGGAAACTGTTGATAGAACGAAGGTGGTAAGAGCTGTAACTACATCTACTGGACTTGTGAGCTGTCCATCACCCATTCAGAGGAGTGCCCAGGGTGGAAGAGAGATGAGAGTGAGTTCATGTAATGAGCGATGAGTTTTGAACCCATAGAGGAAGCAATTCTGAAGGTTTTGAGATCAATTTCTTGAATTGATGAAATAACAAATATTAGATCATGAACATAAATCACATTATTTTCATTTTCCATGCTGCTCCCAAGTTTTAGGAAGAGTAGAGACAAGGAGATATTGAGAAAATTTGGCAATTGGCCAAGCTCTTTGCCAAAGCTTTACAGGATGTGTTTAAGAGCATGTTACAGACTATTTGGACTAGAATCAGGCTAAGTTCTGGTAGCAAATATGTTCCCAACTAACTGGGTATATGGGAAAGTCATTTAATATTCTCAGGCCAAAAATGTCTCATCTGTCATAGGTGATAATAATTTCTGGCAAACTTACTTTAAATCTTTTCACAAGTATGGGAGAAAATTATAAATGAAAAAGTATTTAAGAGGAACACGTTTCCGAAAAGCAAAGGCATCACTCCTGTTTTTTTTTTTTTTTTTTTTTTTTTTTTTTTTTTTTTTTTTTAATTAATGTCTCCACTTTAACCCCTTAGTTTTATTGAGAATGAAAGCCTGGGCAACTCCTCTAGGAAATGGTCAGGTTCTGGTTTACATTTCTTAGGTTCTGAGGGCGATAAAGGGCTGATCTTTAGAAGTGACAAGTACAAAGTCTTATGCTTGGGTTAGAGTTTGGAGAGTCTCATTAATCATGCTCCTTGTGTTATAGGTTCTATAAACAGTGAAAAAGCATAAAACACGGCCCTTCTTTTAGTGACATCTTTCCAACTAAACTCCAGGAAGCCTTTGAGATTTCCTTAAATGACTGGATTTCATTTCAGTCATTAGTAAACCCTGCCTAGTGGGTGTCTATGAATCTCACCAGGCAGTAGTAAGAGGATATGTATTCAAACAGTACAAACAAGGCTTGCCCCAGTCACATAACCACTAGGAACAGTAGGAGGGCTTTCCTTTCTCAGGATAAGTCAAATCATTTATGTGAATCACATAATTCTCCCGTTTTACTTTAGGGTTTTGTTATTGTTTATTTTTCACTTTTGAAAACTAATGCCATAAGTTATCATTAGACATAAACAAAACACTGACAGTCTTGCTTAAGGATATTTTAAAGAGATTAAAAGGCAAATGATTTTGCTAACAGGTTTATAAATCTTTTTGGTGAATTGTTTGATGAATGAATGAGCTATTCTAAGCTCACAGACAAAGCAGCTCACCACCTTTGGGGTTCTAGATGAGAGGGTTGGGATACACATGGTCTTCCTGGGACTCACCTGCTCCATGTTCTTCCTCGTATTTTGATCATACTTTGTTTCCAAAGTCTCAAAAAAATTGTGATTTGAAAATCTTTACTTATTATTTTATTAGTATTTTCCTCCCTGGAAATTCCTTAGAGACTCTCTATTGATTGGAATATGATCCTTTTTATGTATAATAGCAAAGTTCCAACCAAAAAAAAAATGGCTCAAAATCCTATATGGTTGAAACTTGTACAGAAACATATATATATATATATATATATATATATATATATATAATTAATTTTAACATATATATAAATTGTAAAATTAATTATTTATAATTAATTTTACAATTTAATTGAATGAAAATATAATTTCAGTGTGTAAGCTGTTTAAGAAGGTCCAGGTCCACTCAATTGAGTAAAAACATATTTTGGGAGGCAGCTTTTCTGGCTTTTGAACTCCATTCATGTATCCTTAAAAGTAGTCATGGCAATAGTAGGCAGTAGTCTAATAGGGCAAATGCTGGAGTGTCTCCAATAAGCAAACTATTTTTTTTTCTCTATAGATGACATGCAAAAATGTCATGTGTCTCACATAACATCTTAAGGAAAGACCATATGGATGGATATGAGACAACCATAATTACCTTACTATAAAAGACTCAAGATACTGGATATGGATGACAATGGGTCACGATCAATATGATGTTGATGTTCTTGGAAAATAAAATATCTCTTTCCTTGACTTCTAACAGTTACTTTATTCTGACTCATTGGCGAGCTTAATGTTTTTCCTTCTGTCTTCTGAATTTCTTGCCTCTTTCTTACTCATAGTTTTCATGTATTTTAAAAGTGAAATTCAAATGAGGTTGCTATGAAAAATAATAATTAAAATGTATATACAAATAATTACAGTGGATAAGTTAGAATCATTACTACTGAGGCAATATGGAGGTGGTAATGTTGACATGCTTATAAAATGGATGAGAAAGTATCCATGTAAGTGTTTACTGGTATTACAAGGTGATAGATACTCCATGAAATATATCTAAGTGTCATCTCATCTTTTCTCATTTCTATAGCATATTGCTTAGTCATATATAGCTAACTGCTCACTAAAACTCCATGTTATTTCTACCATGCCTTAATCTTGTCTTCCTCTTTCTTAACTTGGTTGTTCTCTTTGTACTTTTACACATTCAAATTCTATGATGATTTTTTTAAATGCATAATATCCATGCTTTACTTACTGTTGAAGTTACTGAGTGTTTCGGAAACCCTGCACGTTCCAAGCACTTTCCTTAATGCAAATAAATGTGACATCAAGAAGGGGACTCAAATAACTGAAAATGCAAATAAGTGAAACTAAAATGCAGTCACATTAAGCACTAAGTAAGGAACAAGAAGAGGATCTCACTCATGTTTTTGACATGAGACCTTTATGTCAGTCCTTTCTGAAATATGGAATATGTTGATAAGAGGCAAAGAGCACAGATACAAGTAGTGTCTCTGAGTCTCAATTTACAGAGCCTGTATACTGTGTTTAGAAAATTGAGATTGATTCTGAGGGAAATGGAGTCAGTAAAGAAAATAAAAGACTGAAAACATCCAACTTGTTTTTGTTATTCATTCTGTTGTAGAAAAAAATGTAAAGAAACTATTCTGGATGTGTCCGTGTCCCAATAAAACTTTATTACAAAACAACACAACTTACAGGAATTGAACCTTGACATGGAATGCAAATTAGAAGGATAAAGTACTATTGCAAGGATTCAGACTCCATTGGGAAGTAAGGATAGTGATGCATCAAGTTTCTGCTTTAGTGTATGAGAAAGAATCACCAATGAGTGGCTAAGTCTGATGAAGACACCTATGTTTATGTGACTTGTAAGATAATGTCAAAGAAGGCAATGATACAGTCAGAGATCATTACTTGAAGGCTATCTTTAAATGTCTTAGGCACACAATGAGTTCCATTAAGTAGTTCAGAATCAGAGAGAGAACTAGTCTTTTTATCTAAAAAAAAGTGATAAATTTCATACTTGTAAGATAAGCCATTGTTTTTAAAACATAGTAGCTAGGAAAACTGTATTTGTTTGAAAACCACAGAGCTCTAAGAATAAAAGGTGCTAGATACAGGGAAAGTATTACCACACAGTCATGTGTAATATTTTGAAATGCTTAACAAAGAGTCACACATAAGCTGCAGAGAGAGGGGGTAAATATGGAAACATTTAGAGAAAGGATGTGACTCACAGGAAGAGAGCCAATCTGAAAATTCAGAGAAACAGGGAGGAGACCAAGGAGAAATCCAGAGTGAAACGAAATAGCTGTTTGGGGAGCAGATGGTGCGATAGCTCATTCTTAAGAGATAAGATGAATAAAGAATTTACCTTTTTCCTTAGAAAGTTGCATTACTTATATTTTATATTCCATCCCTTGCCTCTGGGGAGTAGTTTGATCTGTATTTTTTCTTCCAGTTTGGAATTTTACCAGTTTTCTCTGCAGTGTCACTGCCGTTACCTTAAAGATGCAGTGTTCTCGGGCCATTATTTTTATCCCCAATCCATCTCCATGTTTGTGTCCAGCCTTCACATTCTGCAGATGAACATGAAGTTAGGGAGTTTTCATGTAATGTGATGCTAAAATATTTTGACATTGCCTAATTACTGGTTTCTGCAAGACATTTGGGAGATATTATATGCTATAAGGAAAGGAAATCCCCACTCCCCTCCTTTTTGGCATACTTCTTGTGGGCTATCACAGTTAGACCATCAATGGTAGAAGATGGAGTTTTTAAATTCTTGGCAAATATAATTTGGAAGTTCAATCCTTCACTGATTTCAGTGTCCAACATACAGATGTTTTGCCTGTCCACTCTGCCTGGCCACTTCTCCAAATCCTATTCCCTGAAAACTTGGTGTCAGTGTCTTCAGTTTCAATGTCTAGGAACTTTTGGCATGGAAACAACCACCAAACAATGAAACATTTCCTTTTCATGTACATTGAGTTATGTCAATGTGCTTTTGATCTTGAGAACCCCTTCCAGAACTGTCTAAATGCCACTATTTTAAAGGAAGGCACTGATACAAATGTCAAAAACCAGTAACAGGAGGGTTGATGCTCTCCCAAGCTTTTAAACATGAAAAACTCTGAGTTTGTCCAGATGGATGAGGAAAAGGTTTCACTTAACTTGCTTGGAAAAAAGAAGTTGGAGGCATACAAGTGAAGGCTGTTTACTGAAAGCCCATACATGTATATATAATGTCCCCAGAATGGAGAAAAACCTACTGTACAGAAAGTAAAGAAAAATGAATAGGTTCCCTAAGTCCCCAAGTTCTAAGACTTTTATTATTTTTTTAAATCTCTGTCAACTTAAAAAGATTCTCCTAGTTATGCTATCTGTCATGGGAAAACAAGTATCTAACCCTGAGAGATTTTTTTAAATAATTACATTCATTTTAATGAAATAGGACACACAATTTAAAAAAGAAGAAAAAATAAAAGTGCTAGATTAATATCGAGTTTATTATTAAATTAATATTGGTAGGCCGTGCCTGTAAGCTTCAGCCTATGAAGCGGCTGGGGCTAGGGATCACAGTTCGAGTCCCGCCAGGGGCACGTAGCGAGACCTAGTTCCAAAAAAACAGCTGGGCGTGGTGGCGCGCGCCTGTAATCCCAGCTACCTGGGAAGCTGATGCTGGGGATTGCTTGAGTCTGTGGTACCCCGGGGCAATGAGAGCCTGCGGTTCCACGGCCAAAAATAGCGAGACCAATTCTCAAAAAAATTAATTAATTAATCAATTAATCAATCAATCAATTAATTAATTAATTAATATTGGGTCTACTTAGATTTAACTCTAAGTTTCTTTGAGTATGGTTCACTGCATTCAAAATATTAGGAGTATTGCCATACAATTCCATCTAAAATAAGGTGATAAAGCTATAAAAAGTGTCATATGTGTCCATTTTAAACTGAAAGGGCTCATATATAACATTGTTTTATTGTCTTAAGTTATACTAATATATCCATTGCTCTGACTAAGTAATGTGGGTTAATATAGCTTAATCCTAATTTAATTTTCTATGCACTAAGTGTCTGCAGAGAGCTGGCAAATTACCATTTCTCTTTATTAGGTTCATTAAAACCACTGAAAGGTGATATTTACAATTAGTTGTAAAATCTTACTGCTTTAGCTGAAACAAATCCAGAGGAGGTGATCAAGATTCCAACTCTTCCCAATTTGATAGTCAAGTGTATAGAATACATTTCAGATAACTAAACTAAAAAAGCAAAATCAATGTTAACTTTTTAAAAACATTTCTTCACAGAAAGTATTGAAGTCATTGGCAACTATTAGAAATTCACTACAAAAACATATGCTTGCTAATTTGTATTGCAATAGTTTGGGATTTTTAATGTCTCTGTGAATATTGCTAATTATACCAACCTATGGATGGAAACACATTTCTAACAATCTCTAAGCTTGTTGCTTAAAAATCATCAGAAATTATAGTATACCTGATACAATCTAAACAAAAGAAATAAATGTGTCTCATACTTTGTATGTGCTTGAACATAAATCTTTTGCCCCGATATTCGTTGTCATGCTGAGTGGTACCCGGACTCCTAAATTTGCATGATCTAAATGGGTTCTGCCACCTGACACATAAAGACTAAGCATGCTCTTTGGATAAAGGCACTTCAGCAGAATGACTGTGCATAGAAAGAAGAGAAGCTAGGATAATTGTTTTCCCATGAAACACTGAGCATGGGTAAATGCCCAACAGAGTTGGTCCAAAATGGAATCCTTTTGGCCCAAAAGTTTCAAGTACCTTCTTGTAGGAAACCACAGGAAAGAGGCTAAAGGTGACCAGGCAAGTCTGGAACAAGACGAGCAAAATCAAAGTGAAAGTTAAGACCATACCCTTCTCAGCCTCCCCATGGGTCTTTCACCCATGTCTCTTCCAAGTGTCTCTATGTATGTCTGCTCCACATGTCTCTTTCCTCATGATCTCGATGTAAGTCCAAAACTGAGAAACAAGTCAGGCATCTCTAGATGTCTCTCCATGTACCTCCTTCCAGTCATCTCCAAGTCTTCTTCTAGCTTCCCCTTGCAGCTCAGTTCCAACACTCATTAGGGGGAGCAGTGAACATGGAAACCTCCCTTCTATTGCTACCTGATCTCCTAAAAGGAAATAAGAATTTCAATGTGTTGTTTAGGTTTCTCAGAGATAATATGCTTGTTGCTGGTCCCCAAAATCTAGATACAAATTCATTCTTTACCCCATAAACAGTAACTGAAGACTTATTACATACATCTGGGACATCTATGATTGGTACTGGAGAGGAGAAATAGAATTAAAAAATATCTCATCTGTGATACTCTAAAATTTGTCTGGTTAAAACTGCCTTAGTTGCCTTAGTTGACAAGAATGGACAGTAAGTATCAGGTAAACATCAGTTAATGTCTATCTAAATAATTTCTTTGCTTTTGTTCTAGATCTAATTTTTTTTAAAAAATCTGCTAATTTTATCAGCAATCTAAAGATTGCCAAGATGACAAATTACTCTTCTACTTCTTTATGTTTTTACAAGACAAAATATCATTTTAAAATGTGAATTTCCTGTGTTTTGCATTTCACTTTGAGTTTACAAGACAAACTGTTATGTTAACAACAGAAGCTGCAAAGAAATCATTCCCCAGTAATTACATAAATCTCAAAACCTCTCAGGTTCAGCTGGGGTAATTGCCAGAGAGAAAAGAGATGGTCAGCTCTGCCTGCCACAGATAAATTTTTCTCTTAAGGTTCTCCCATTTTCAACTACTGCTGCCAATTTACTTCCCAACACCCAACAGGTCTTTTAGCTATAAACCCTAATCTTTTCTTTATAAAAAGCTAACCAAAATTCTCTCCCTTTGCCTTTCAGTACACTGTATTTACTCTGGAAACTCTCAAAGTTTTACTTAACAAAGTACAATAGTAAACTAATATGGAAAAATTTTTAAAAAAAAAGATTTCCCCTTAATAAGGTAGAGAATTTGTCTACCCAAATTTCCCTTTAAAATTTAGCTTCCTGTAGAATCTTTTAGCCTTATCATAAGTAACTAGTTCCAGAAGCTATTATGGAATAGATAATGCTTCAATAGGAAAGAAGATCAGAAGAGAGAATCAAGTGGGTGGAGTTTTAGGCATTGCTGGTTTTTCTTTTATCTGTTCTGTTTATTTACATTTCTAGGACAAATTTCCTTTGATGCAAATTTTCACAAGTTATGAATTTTTAAAGTCATTATATAAACCATGTTGAGCTCAGCTACTTTCTGGTTCATATATGGCAAACATATGGCATGAACAGAGTTACACAAGCTTATTATGTTCCTAACTTCATGGAAGACTTCTCCACACTCATGGATTTCCTTCTTGTTTGATGATACATCTTCAGAATCTTCCTTAACCCCACATTTCAGTTCCAACAATTAGTCCATATCGACACATTTGTTTAACCCATCATCAATGCTGTTCTAGTCTTTCTAAAATTTTTTTAAATTCTTAACACAGATAATAATGTTTGATAACTAAGGAATATTCTGAGGAGTGTATATTTGAAAACCCGGTGCATCTTATCACAGAAGAAAAATTATCACTGTGTCATGGTAGATGTTAATTATATTTGTAATGATTTTGTAATCTATATTTATATCAAGTCAGTATGTGGAATACCTAAAACTAATGCAATGTTACATCAGTTTATAACTTGTTTATTAAAAAATAAAATACTTGTCACCAAAGGAATTAAAATAGTTTCCCATTCAAAAAAGAGAAAAAAGAAAGAAAAAAGAAATCCTGATGTAAATTGTTTTAACAAACATTGCCAAACTTATTCAGCCAAAGAGCACTTTCATCATATGATACTTTTTGACAAGTGTAGAACTACCTGCTGGAAAAAGCTCTAATAGATTGACTACATGTTATATTCAAATGTTTTCCTTTAATCCACCTATTTATGTGAGTGGAGAATTTTCTTTCTAAAATTATATGTTTTTTTCATATCATGTTTTTTGCTTAAAAACCCTAAATGGTCTCATATTAGCTACATAATAATTCCAAGCTCTTGATTATCATGTGCAGATAAGGATTCTCTCTGCAGTTCACCTTTACAGGTGGATAAATGTTCTTTGCATCAAAAAATATCCTGAAGACCTTAAAAGACACCTTTACAAAGAAGAAACTCATATGACCAACAGCTATAAGGAAAAAAAAAAATTCAACATTACTTGTAATCAGGAAATACAAATCAAAACCATCATGAAATACCACCTGTTAGACTAGGCCATTAAAAAAAAATGGGTCACAATATGTGTTGGTGAGAATATGAAGGAAAAGGAACACTTTTACACTGCTGAAGTAAATGCAACTTCAATGGAAAGCTCTGTGGAGTATGCTCAAGCTACTGAAAATGGAACTACCATTTGATCCAGGAAATCTACCCACAAGATACAAAAACATTAATTCAAGAGGTAATCTGCACTTGTATGTTTACAGAGGCACTGTTTACAATAGCCAGGATATGGAAACAACCTAAATGTCCTAAAACAGATAAATGGATGAAAAGTTGTAGTATATTTGCACAATGAAATACTATTCGGCAATCAAAAAGACACACCCATGTCATTTGCAGCAACATGTATGGACCAAGAAAGAATCATCCTAACCAAAATAAGTCAGAAAAAAAAAGAAAGAAAAATTGCTAGGAGTCTTAATAGGGAGAGAAAAAGAATGAGATGGAAGAGATTGATAATCAATGAGGTCAGTTGATAGATCAGGGATTTTGCAAGCATGTTCAAATCCATGTTTATTAGGAGTTGGGAGTTTCTTTTATACATTACCAAAGAATGATCACAATGAGGTAATCAGGAAGAAAAAAAAACCCAGGAACCCATGATGTGAGACATATAGGCAGGAGGATGGATATTACTGGAAAATTACCTATGGGGATAAACGATTTTATCACTCCAAGTACATGTCTCTTGTGTTTCTTTGTGGGACATTCCTAGTAGGTTAGGGGGTTATTGTCACAGATAAGAGACTTGCTGGTAACCATCCTCTAGAGAGGATGAGAAAGATAAAGGTGTACCTTTATCTAAGATATATCGCTATCTGTGTTCACACCCCCAATAAATACCAGAGCATCATACTTATATGTGGAATGTAGAGAAATCAATCAAAAGGACAAGAAAAAATTAAAACTAGCAAACTGAAAGCAGAACTAAAGTATACAGAAAGGGAGGGGTAGTAGAGTAAAATTAGGGGAGTGATGAGCATAGGAGATCAGAATGATATTTCACGTGTGATATTGTGGTGGGAGAAATTTGGGGTATACATGATGTAAGAATAAAATTATATAATCAATAAAAAAAGAGAAAAATACCTATCCACTCCTCTCCTGAACTCCAGGTCTTTCTGCTTGTCATTAATTAGACATCAACATTCTCACTCAGTTATTTACCTTTCAGCTTACTACCTCAGCTTAGAAACTTGGTTGTTGTTTTTTAAACCTCTGAAAATAAAATTCTTTTTGTTTGTTTGTTTGTTTGTTTTTTGAGACTAGGTCTCACTATTTTTGCCCATAAAACCATAGGCTCACGCTGCCCAGAGTACCACAGACTCAAGCAATCCGCAGCCTCAGCTTCCCAGGTAGCTGGGATTACAGGTGCATGCCACCATACCCAACTATGAAAATCAAAATTCTTAAAGTGCAGCTCAAATGTCACTATAGATGTGAAATGTTTCCTTTAACTTAGCTACATCCTTAAAGAAACAAATCACACCATATATACATATATATATTCTGAAAACCTTTATCTGTGTCACTCCATGCATATTCATGGAAAGATCTTTGAAAGACTAGTCCAGAGTTTCTCATCTTTGGCACTGCTGACATTTTGGACAGGAAAGCTCTTTGTTATGTAGAATTGATCTACATGCTGTCAAATGCTGACCTCTGGTCTATCCCCACACGTGGCAGTGAAACCCACCTCCCTCATCCAGATAATTGAAAATGTCTCCAGATTTTGCCAAATGTCTGAGGTTTGAGGGAGGCAAAATTGCACCCTGTCAGGAACCAGTGCTCCAGATCAAACGTTTGTATCTCCCTGGCCTTGGTCCCAAACCCACTAAATAGTCACTGAATTTGACCTAATTGAATTGTTCTTATTTTGCCCCTTGAGGATTTGATTGTAGTTGACAAAAAAAATAAATAAAATAAAAAGAAGAAGAAGAAGAAGAAGGGCAGGGAGAATAAGATATTCTAAAAGTGCTGTCATTTGGGAAATCTTGTGTGTATCATTATTTTCTAATTTTAGTTCTGTCAAAGTCAAACCTAAGAGGATACAGAACAGATCCTCCCCACTCAAAGATTACCCAGAACTTGGAAGTCTATTTGTCTTTCTGAGGAATTTGTTATTCAAAACTCATCTTTTGTTTTATGCTCTCTCAAGTATTCCGATTTAGTGAAGTGAATACACAATTGAGCCATTACAACTTGTTAACTGCATTGATTTGTCTTTTTCTTTCTGTTTCTTTTTCGTTAATGATACAGAGTGATTTTGTCTCTGGAGATTTTTTTTTCTTTTAGAAAAAATCCCATATTTTTTCCTAAACAAAGAGATGTCTTGTGACATGAAGACTCATCAAAATCATAATTACATTTCTTTTGTGTGCATTGAACTGTCTGTCATCTGTAAGCATTTCAGATTGGATCGTGTCTTGATGCATTTGTATGATTTTTTCTGAGTTTCTCTCCAATATCAGATATTTCTGTGGGGAGGATAAGGTACTTTGGACACCCTCTGTCTTTAATTTATCTAATTACACAAGAAGGTTGTTTAAAATTTATAGCTGTTCTCAAGTCAAAATAATGATGATTTCATTTTTGCATCTTATTTATTATTAAAAAATGCTAAAAGATAAGATGCAACAAAAACATTGAAGTTAGCATACATATTCCTTCTGCAGTAGCAACCTTTATTTATTCATTCATACTAGATCCCTATTTTATATGGAGAGGATGAGCTTAAGAGTTTCTGAACCATCTGAGTGGCAGTCTTATCTGAAATTCCTGAATCTCAAATCTCAGACACTGAGTTAGAAATGAGACAGTATTGCTTCGAAGATTAGTTTAAAAAGGGGGGGGGGAGAAAAGAAAAAGAAGCCAATAACAAATAGGTTAGGAGGAGTTAGTACCTGCAGGAACTTCAGGCAGAGATCTTTTATACCTATGTTTCTGGTGCTTAATCAAAATAGCAGGAGATCTCTTGTCACTTGATTCTGTTTAGCATGATTTGTTGATTTTTTTATATCATGTGCAAATTTGATTGAGGATCTATTTGGGAGCCTTCAGTATCCAAATAGCTGGGCATGGTGGTGTGCGCCTATAATCCCAGATACTTAGGAAGCTGAGGCTGGGGATTGCTTGAGTCCCTGGTATCATGGGCAACATGAGCCTGTGGTCCCAGAGGCCAAAAAAAAAAAAAAAAAAATGAAGTTAAAAAGACAAAGGTTTGAAATACTTCCTACTCTCCCAGTTTATCTTCCCAGTTCAGCTGAGGTACAAATCAGTGTAGACACTTCACCAGATTTTCTTCCAGCAAATGGACAGGTGTCCTTTTAAGCTAAAGACAAAATAATTACAAAAGAATTAGCACAGATTCAGTCTTTTCTCTCCATGCTTTTGTTTCTGCTTTTTTAATTTTTTACACTGTCCATTACTTTGGGATATAAAGACAACTAAATATATCTTTACAGACGTACTTGGTCCTCTCAGCTTCTACAATTGGGTGGAGGAAGACAAAATAAACTGCTGTCACTTGCCACTTATCTCTTCAGCTGTTACACTTAGAAACCAATATCTAATGTACAGTTTTCCCTAGCTTAGAATTAAAATGAATTATTTGTCTCAGAATTTTCATTAACTTTAGTGAGTTTAATTGTATTTTTCCAAACAATGCTAAGCATTTGGCAAATGTCAATCCTTCTAGATTAGTCTTTCTTGAAGAGTGATTGTGTAGACCATCTCTGCCAGAATCCCCCAGAATGCCTGTCAAAATGTAGATTCCCAAGAGCACTCATCTCAGGTATACTGCATGAGAAGCACTGAACATAGGTACCAAGTCTCTTCATTTTAACAGAGCCCCTCCAGGAAATGATTGACGGATGGCCATAGAAAGCAACTTTTAGTATGCAGGTATTGTGCTGAGGGATTTATGCACGGTATGCTGGATGCCTGTTATTTTCCATGCTGGTACCTGTTGGCATATTATAAACATCCAGAAACCTACTCTCTCACTCTTTCTGCTATACCAGTCCAGCCAAGTCATCACCAGGTCATCCTCTTTCAACCTTGCTCCACTTGATTCTTTATCCAGAATTTTCTTTTGAAATAAGTCCTATCCCTCTTGTGCTTGATTCCATCAGGGACTTTCTGTCTCTTACTGTGGCACACGGGACCCATTATTCTGCATACAATGTACATACTCCTGCCCCTTCTCTCCACTGCTTTTCCCCGCCCACTGCTTCCCAAGCAACTGGTCTCTTGCATGTCCTCCACATCAGAATATCAAGGTCATGTACACAGACTGCTTTTCTTCCTGGTATCTGCTTGGTCTGCTCTATTACTTCCTCTTGGTCAGTTTATCTCAACAATCCTATTTGACATGAACTCACTCTACTTCTGAACACTTTCTAACCACCTTCTCTGCTGTCTATGGTCTATCCTGAGTGCACCAACATCTATTGTTTTGTATATTTTCTTGATGGTCATCGCTCCCTCTAGTTCTAACCCACAGAGATTAGTATCTTTTTCTCTTTTTTTATTCTTGCTGCTGTATTCCAGTATCTAGAATAGTGAAATATGACAGAAACTCAATGGATATTTGCTGAATGAATGGAAGGGATCATATCATCTGTTTTAACTCTTTATTTTAAATGCTATTATCTGTATTGACATATTTAAAAAAAATAACACTTATGAAATGGAGATGAAGTACTTTGTAAAAGTCATATGTTCTCTGATTCATTGGCCTGCATTTTCCTCTGATAAGACAACAATCATTCTTTCTCTTCTTTCCATGACTAGTGCTTCTTGTGGGTCTTTCTTTATTCCCCCTGATATATGTATTTATACATATATATCAGATTACACATTATTTATAGCATATATAAGTAATAAGAAAACAATCCCTACATGATCAAAATAAAGTACAAGCTAGTAAAAGATTCTCACATTTAGGATGACCCTCACCTAGCTCCTTACTTAATAATGAAGTTGAAGCTTTCTTCATAGACTAAATATTTGAAATTTCCATAATGTGAATATAAAATCTTGTTTAAGAAGCTTTTCTCAGTTTTACAAAATCTAGAATTATTTGTAAAGACATTCTTGAACAATTTCTTCCATAACTTAATTGTATTACATCTTACTTGTTTTAACATCTTTAATATTTATTGGATATATTTTTGCACTTCATGCAATATTAGAGAACTGATACATTTTCATCTACAGAAGGAATTGTTTCTCAAATTGCATTTAGAATAACATTCCTGTCCATTTTGTCTTGAAGTTCCCATGTTTGTCACACTGTTTTTTTGTTTGTTTGTTTTGTTTTTGTATAACATGAGTTTCTTTGGGCAGATTGTTATAAGCTATTCCATTGACATTTTCTGTCTTCATTGAAGCCAGACTGTTCATCTTACTATGAACATGTATCTTACGTGTAATGTGATCATTCTACCTAACCAAATTGATTCTTTTTTTATTCAAAACCTACATACTTATTTGAAGATCACTATTATTCTATGTTAATTATAGGCATTCTAGTCATTTTTTTTTAAATCATCAGATGAGATTTTCATTGTGATTGTTTTTTTCATTTGTAGACCAATCTGGGAAGCACTAGCATCATTGTCATAATGTATTTCCTTATTGATGCAAGTAGTTTATTACATCTATTCAGAATGAGTTTGTAAATTTCTCTTTTTATTTGCTTGGCAAATAAAAGTGTTGGTGTTATGACAAAGGGTATCTTGTAGTTGGTGACTGCTAACAAAGGCTGGTTCTAGGAGAGAGAAAGATTTGGAAAAGTAGAAATGGGTGAAGACAATCAGTGATGGGAGGGACAAATCCGAGTGAAAATTCATACTATGCAAAGGTTAGAAGACATATAAAGAATGGGAAAGAGTTTTATTTGTCTGGAATCAAAGCTATCTAGAGAGAGGTATTGGAGAAAAGTATCAAGTAAGTGGCAAGAGAGGCAGGTTAGATTTCATAGGAGTGTAGCCTGATTGCTGAAAACATGAATTCTGAAGTCAAACTGCACATATCCTGACTTTGGTGCTTATGAGCTGGGTGATATGGGTATTTGTGCTTCCACTTCTTCACTGGTAAATGGGGATTATGACAGTGCTGACCTCATTAGAGTACAGTGAAGATTAAATGAGTCAAGACATGTAGCATCTGGTGTGGAATAAGCATTCAGTAAATGTTAACTTTTATTGTAATTGCTGCTATTATTATTAGGAAATGGAAATGATTAAAAATTTTGATGTGATTTGTCCAAGGTCAGAAAATAGATTAGCACTATACCAGAGAGTAGAGACTTATAGTTCTTGATTTTGTGGAAGATTCAGCTTTGAACATTTTGTGGAAATAATGTATTACAAATATCTTTACAAAATAACCATTTATTAAATTATTTCAGAGCACCCACTACAATCGTAAATGCTACAAAGTTCCTAACAAAATGGAAAGAAATACTCTGGTGCTGGCTGCATGGATTCCATAACACAATGTTTGGAGATTTGAGTACAAATACGTCAAGTTTATATGTAACTTCATCAAATTCATTAAAATATTGTCTCTTCTGACAAGTAAAGATGATTCAGTAATGTTTTAAAGAATCTATTTAAATATGGGACCATGTATTAAAATAAATTGTTCAGCACATATTCAATTTGAACCATAGAAAAGGTTTTAGTGGCAAATTTATCCATTGATGACCTCTTTTTTTTTCCTTTATTTATATATAAATTTCACAACTTTGTAATCTCAAGGGTTTGCCTCCCCCCCC
>PVHY01022005.1:0-23081 GCA_004024945.1 Uropsilus gracilis
GAGGGAGGGAGGGAGAGAGGGAGGAAGGAAGGGAGGGTGGAAGAGAGGGAGAGAGAGAAACAGTGATTGAGGAGAGAGAACAGTGATTGAGGAGAGAGACTTGGGGAGAGGAAAGCTGGTAAAGAGCCTGTGGCCAGGCTGCGAAAAAGCCCCATAAAGAACACTGGAGAGATAAGAAGCAAAGAGAAGCCACTAGAGAAAGACTGGACTTGGTAGAATGTCTGCCTCAGGTTTGGAGGGGCAAAGGGGCACCATCACGGGACATGTTCTTTGGAACCTTTGCGCCTAACAATGGTGACTGGGGTAAGATAACTGGCCACTTGTAGCTTTAAGGATATTTTCTTAGACTTTTTGTTTTTCGCTGTTAATTTAGATGTGGCTTGTTGGTTGGAGGCTTCTTCCCTATTTGATCCAATTTCAAACCTAGAGATGAAAAGATAAAGTAGCCATTTGCATCAGCAATGGGAGATCCCTCCCATCTGGCAGTAAACAAATATATATATATATATATATATATATATATATATATATTTTTTTTTTTTTTTTGTCAGAAAACAACAGCTGGCAGCAGTGGTCTCCCAGGCCTCGGGTGCCACTGGCCTAAGATTGCCAGTGATGAGGCATCAGAGATTCTACATGTATTATAAGTGGTGAGCTCTTACTACATGTAATAATAGGCCACTAAGTCAACACAAATTTCCCTTTAGGGCTACCCTCTGATCTGCCCCCTCAGGGTGCATAACACATACCTGTGGGGGCTCTTGCCCAGTTACTAAGAGGTGTTATTTTTAGGTCATCCTCCAGGCCAAGCCCCCCGGAGACCAGCCGGGCCACCCAATGCATGTAGGAAGCCTTTACTATCAAAGGCCATATCCAGTTCATAATATGTCCCAGGTCTGGATCTGGCAATAAAATGTTGCTCCGCCACCTAAACCCAGGTTTTAGCAAAATGCATGACATCTGCATGGGTTGGATGGGAGCAGTTGTGCAATATAGTAATGCCTTCATTGGAGTCAGGCTGCCTTTCTTGTGCCTCTTGAACGTGCTGTTCCACAGGCATCAGGGCCACTAGCCAGTATCAGAGTGAAGGCCCTGGTTTTCATTTCCTGCTCCAGCAGGCTATTGTAATGCTCTATGATGACAGCAGCTTTGGGAATAGAGGGTGCATGGAAATTTCATTCAATGCTCATGTCTTTGACCCACTGCTGTACCCAGGTGTCTGTAAAATGAATTCCTTGGTCACTCCACCACCAGCAGGCAGCTGGTGCACTGCCAAAACTGACTTTTGGTCCACTATGGAGTAGGATCGGCTCCTGATAGACCAACAGTGTCTACACAGCTGACCTGCACTGCTGCCCATCAGAGTGCAGTAGTGGTCTAATGACGCCAACATGCCAGCATGTCAGGGACACTTGCCCCCACAAAGCCTGGCATGTGGACACTAAAGGTCAACAAGTGTGAGTTCTAGGACATACCACACATTGTTCACAAAAGCTCCGAGTCTCCTCTAAAGTCACAGGTAAACCCCAGGTGTGCAGATTGGCCCACATTGCATTGTGCCCTGCCTAGAGCAGGCGTGTGTGCAGCCACTGTGCCTCCTATTTCCACAGAGCTGTTTCCAGTCATCCAACCTGTCCTAGAAAGTCTGCTTCACTGTTGCCTTTTGTGGCCAACTGGCCCAGTGATGTGATGGTACTTGTTTCTGATGTCCTAGATCCCTGAGCTCTTCCATAGAGCCTGGCCATACAGCAGCTGATAGATGACTGTCCAGTGATTTAAATTCCATGTGTAGACCCACAGTGTCAGGCCCCTGTACACAGTCCAACTGTAGGTACATACCCAAGCAAGGGAGGCTCATGGCTCACCACCAAACATACCATTTACAGTTTAGTCCATCGGCTGCTTTGTCCTGTCCCTGTCTCAAACCAAATGGTGTCTGTTTCTCATGTGCAACATAGTGGTGCATGATGCTGGCTGCCCTGACTGGAGCCATCCGTGTCCTAGGCCTCTGCTGGGATGGTGCCCACTCCTGCTTGCAAGGACAGGCTTCTGGTTAAGCTTCCACATAGGCCTCTGAAGTTGGTTCTTGGCTGACAATATGTCCCTGAACCAAGGATCTCCTGTAATTCTGCCCTGAAGGGGTTGGTTGACAGAGTGTAGCACTGCTGTAGGTATGCCCCCCACTTCACCAAAGTAGGCATCTGAGCAATACCACTGATCAGGTGCTTTGTTGCTCTATCCCATCCCCACCCAGCTATTGGGTTGGTGGCATTCTCATGAGGACAGGAACTGTGGCAGTAATGCTTCCAGTAGCTAGTAAGGCTGCATATACTACAGTCTGATGCTTTTCAGTTAAGGACTACCTAGTCTTGGTTCCTTTCAAGTGTTGTGACCTGAATCCATTAGGCTGCCATAGCCATTCTGATTTCTGCCAAAGTCCCCACCCAAACGCGTCCTGAGTGACATACATGTCACTAGCTCACTGAGTCAGAAACCTGCATGGCACCTTTATCATTCACTTGGCTGCAGCAAATGCTGAATCTGCTTCAGCAGACCAGTCCGATTCATTGCCCTTGTGTATCAACACATACAGAGGCCATAGGAACTAGGTTGTGTGAAGTATAAGTAAGTGTATAAGTGGTCTTGATTAACCAAGCAGGCCCAGAAAGGTTTGAAACTGCATCACTGTGATTGGAGTGAGGTATCTAGCACTTTATTAATAATACCATGGGAATAACTTTTTTTTTTGGAGACTAGGTCTCATTATTTTTGCCGTGGAACCACAAGCTCTCATTGCCCGTAGTACCACAGACTCAAACTATATTCAGTCTCAGCTTTCCAGGTAGCTGGGATTACATGCATGCACCACCATGCTCAGCTATTTTTTTGGAACTAGGTCTAGCTACGGGCCCCAGGCAGGACTCGAACCGTGATCCCTAGCCCCAGCCACTTCATAGGCTGAAGCTTACAGGCATGAACCACAGTGCCCGGCTCCATGGGAATAACTTTTGTCTTACCCTACCAAACAACCCCAAGAACTTGACGGTCTAGGTCCCTGAAGTTTACTTTCGTTGATTGCCCAGCCACATATTTTCAGGTGCATCAACAGGAGGAAGACAGCCTCTTCCAAATCTGGAAGAGGGTCAGTTGTCATCAAGATGTCTTCAAATAATGATACAAACCTCACTGAGGCTGGCCAAATCAGACCACTGGGCCAAATCTGTTGTAACCAACCCATGGCACATAGTAGTGCAGAGTAATCCCTGCAGAAGTACAGGGAACATCCACTGCCAGCCTTGCTACATGAGGACAAACTGGTCTTGACTCTCTGGTGTGATAGCAATGGAGAAAAACATTTAGCCAGATTGACTATGAAATGTTAGGTGCCCAGCTCATGGCTCAGAGAATCGGTCAGGTCTACCACTGTAAGGCCCAGCTGCATGCAAGAGGGGAACCACTTTTTTCAGTTCACAGTAGTCTACCATCATGCACCAAGAATCATGAGGCTTCATTACTAGCTACACAGGTTGATTAAATGGACTATGGGCAGCGTGTACATCTCTGTTATTGTACCCATGATGTCTGCATGGCCACCTGGCAACCGATATTGTCTGATAAAACAACAGCTAGTTACACCTAGTTCCTAGTTACAACACCTAGGAACTGGCAGTTGTTGACAGATGCCTGGTATGACCACAGAAAACTGACTTTACTACTTGGATCCTATGGTAGAATTCTCCAGCTGTGGTCTGCAGCTACAAACCACGTAATTCATCAACCGCTGGGATGCACTCTGGGATTGGTGACACATATTCTTTTGGGGGTAATTGCCCAATTCCCTGGGGTGCTTTCACTGCTTTCACCTTGACACTCTGGCCTCCATAGCCATCATTATAACTAGTGATCCCTGAAACTCCTCTGGGTTCCCCAGTGACAGTATATACTCTGTGCCCATATCCATATCTACCAGAGCTAAAACCCTTTGCACATTGGTTGGGGAGCAGTGGATAGCAAACTCTACATATGACCTCTGGTCCCCGCCTGCTGTGGATGGTTCCTCAGCCTTCATCCTTTTCAAATGTGAACAGGGCCTTCCCCTGGGTCAGTGGTCAGCAACAAGTGATCCTCTAGGCACAGGGGGTACATATCTGGGGCTTGGAGTCTCCTGCTTTCCTCTTCCCAGAAGCCTATCTTCTTATAGGCATGAACTTCTGGTCCTGTCACAATTATCTTGATATATATTGGACCATGTGTGTATTTTAGAACTATCCATGGCTGCGATCTGTACATTTGGGTATGGGTGATTTTCAGAGGTGTTTTGATTCTCTGAGGCTCATTTGCCCTTTTTGGCTCTCTGTGCTTTATTCCTTTATTCCCTTCTGAGTGCAACAGCTCTCTATCTCGTCCTACCTGGCCATCATCCTGGTGATGAGTGCATGTGATATCCTGCGTGGGGTACCAGAATGGCCATAAGGGACCAAAATCATACTGAGGGGGCTTTTTAAAGTACCAAGTTCCTCATTTCTTCTGTGAAACACTCATCATCAGGACCATGAGCATTTACATTAAATATAGTCTGTCTCATTCCCAGTTTCCCAAGTACCTGCACCAGTTCAGTGTATTTGCCATCTACTCACAGTCTGTGGCATGTCTCCCATGTTGGCCTGTGTTGTTGTCATAGCAGCTGCGATTCAGTCTCGCAAAGAGTGGTCACCTTAGCCAGACCACCAGCTTTCATGCAGCTGCAGTTTCAATGATGGGGCAAGGTCACTGATGCCAGATTCTCTATCTACTGTGCTGTGTAAATGATTCTTTGCACCCCAAGGTCAGAAATTAAGCAGCCAAGCTGACAAAGGCACTCCTGATTTCCGACAGAATTGTTTACCCAATTCCACCAATTCCGCCAAGTCCAGCAATTCCAAGATGGATCATGGCTGCTGTATGAAGAGTCGGGGCTGATGTGGCACATGTGCCAGAAACCATGAGTTATCTCTGAACTGATGCTGGTACTTCAGGAACTGTGAATGGGTGTTTAATGTAAATACTCATGGCCCCAGTGATGAGCATTTTACTGCTAGCACAAGGGATTTGATATTGCAAAATACCCCTTTGTCCTCATTCAGGTACTTTATGGCAATTCTGGCCCCCTATGTGGGATGCCTAGTAACTGATGTGACCATGGTGGCAGCCAGCTTGGATGAAGTTGAGAGTTGCTGTTCTCAAAAAGGCATATGACTTGTTAAACAACCAAAAATGATTCCAAAAATGGCAAGCAAGACTCTTAAAATTATCCATGTTCAAGTGTGGTTGCATCTACCGAGAGCAGGTGTAGACCATGCTAAAATAGATATATGGCCCAATATATAGATGTTATAGAGTTATGGAGACTATCGCAACACCAGAAGTTCACCCCCATGAGAGAATGGGCTGCTGTAAGGAGGAAACCTGGGAACTCCAGGCCCCAGGCATGTGCCCTGCATATGGAGGACCACTGGCTGCCAAATCCAGTCAGGAAAGATGACCTGTTCAATTCTGAATAGGTTCAGGGCTGAGGGATCCATCCACAGGGGGCAGGCATGGACTCAAAGCAGAGCTTGCTAGCCACTGATCCCCAATAATGAACAAATGGTTTTGGCCCTAGTAAAAACAGGGGCAGACTATACTGTGTTGTATGGGAACCCAGAGAAGTTTCAGGGATCTACTAGCTGCATTAACTGCTATGGAGGCCAGAGTGTGAAGGTGAAAGCAGTGAGAGTACCCCTGGGAATCGAGAAATTATCACCCAAAAGAACCATGAAGTGTACTTATCACCAATCCCAGGGTACATGGGTGGAGGATGTACTACTTTGTGTGTGGTTACAAACCACAGCTGAAGAATTTTCCCTAAAGGTAGGTGTGGTAAAAGCAGTGTTGCTTGGATATGTTGAGAATCTGCTGGTACAACTGCCAGTCCCTGGGCAAATGGCTATACTAAATGGTGTCAGTTGCCAGGTGGTCATGAAGAGATTATGGGCAAAATAGCAGAATTGGAGATAGTGGGTATTGTACCTGCTACCCATATAAGTGGACTGGGCTTCATTGTGTTCTTTTGTTTTCTGTATAGTTTGTACTGCTTTTACATGTTATGGTACAGTTTCTTACACTCTTTGTCAAGGAAACCTTGCAGAGCATTAACACATAAATTATACAGTGGAAAAAATATCCTGTTGGAGTGGAGTGTAAGAAAAATGGTTTAAAATCAGGCCATTTTTCACCTTCCATACACTGGATGACCCATAGTCTGGAACAAACAACAGATGGGTCTGGCATGGTTGCATGACATAGTACAGTTGCCTAGTTTACACATTTTTTATAAGTAGTTCATGAAACATGAAATCCCTGACTCAAAATTTTTTACACACACACATACATGCATACATACATACATACACTTTTTAGTAAGAAGGTGGTAGAATCAGAGCACTGGAGGAAAGATGAGTGACCAAAGTAATTTTAATTTTCTCAACCAAAATGTCAGTCTCAGTCTTCAACCAAGTACAGGCAGCAGGCATAATTCAGCGACTGTAGCGATGACATGATCGTCGGAAGAGAGAGAGACCTGTGAACCAAGGTCAAGCTGTTTTAACTTTGACTCACAGAAGAGGTAACAGCAGACATCTTAATAACCATTGCTGACTTTTAAAGAATTCAAGACCCTTAGCTTTTAAAAAGCTTGTTCAACTCATGCTTGGTTCGAATTAAACAAGGCTAGAACTTTCTCACTTTAGAAAGGACAGGACTTGCCTTTCATCTTCCTTGGGGAGGAATGAGAGTGAACCACTTTATGAAGAGCAGAGGAAGATGAAAGAGAAAACTTGAGTGCCCCTTAAAACCCAATCATGTATTCATTTGATCACCCCTGACAAAGCTGTTCTTAACAAAATGCGTTTGGCTTAAAAAAAAAAAAGTTATCAAGTCACCAGTAAATATTATCCAATTATCCAATTTTAAACTTCCTTACTGTATTATTTTAATATATGTGAAAGAAAGTATTAGCCAATGTTTGTTCATAATTATCATACTATTTGGATTGCTATTACTCTAAGAGAGATCTCTCCAAACTTATTTTTAATTAAAGAAAATAATAGCTTATTTAATACTATAACATTTTTACAGATTTTAGTGCCATTATTAATTGATGAGGAATTTTACATTAATTTATATTTGTTTCCAGGTAGAATAAGTCATCGTATTTTAGAAGAATTTCATACTTACACATAATTTAAAGCATTATACAATTCAGGGAAAAGACAGTTTCAAATCAATTTTCAATTTTGTCTTATACCATTAAAGTACTTATTTTACTTATCTGCATATTACAGTATAATAAATACTATGACCCACTATGTAAAAACATGGAGTTGTTTAGCTCAAAGTGCATATTTAATATTGTTCTAAAAATTCTTTACTTTATAATAAAACACTTTTCATATTTTATAACACTTTAAATATTATGGGTGACAGCAGGGAAGGCACCCAATGCAGCACACCATACTGGCAACCCATGAGAAGGTGAGCACAGACCTAGACCCTAGACCGTCTTCCTCACCAGCCCACCTCATCAAACACTCCAGCCCTTAGACAAGGCAGAGAAGGCTCCTGTCACAGCGCATATGCATATTAACCCAGGAGAAGGCAAGCACAGATGCAGGCCCCTCCTCTGTGCACCAGCCTACCTCATAAACATGCCCCAGCCCTCAATTATGACAGGGAATGTCCCTGACACAGAGCACCACACCACTGGATGACCATCCCTACCAAACCTGCTAGCAGTACCTTCCAACCCAAACTGAGCTCTAGCCTTGATTTTTTTTTTTTTTTTAACTGGGTCTTGCTATTTTTGCCCGTGGAACTGCAGGCTCTCGTTGCCCGGGGTACCACAGACTCAAGCGATCCCCAGCCTCAGCTTCCCAGGTAGCTGGGATGACAGGCGCGCGCCACCACGCCCAGCTATTTTTTTGGAACTAGGTCTTGCTACGGGCCCCAGGCGGGACTCGAACCATGATCCCTAGCCCCGGCCGCTTCATAGGCTGAAGCTTACGAGCACGAGCCACCGTGCCCGGCTTGAGCTCTAGCCTTGAAACGCCAACACCTGTGAGACTTACTATAGTGACAAACTGTCTCAGAAATACAACCACTGAGGCTTCCACAGATGGGAATGGATATCCAGTTCAGAGATACCTTCATTGTGAGCTAAGTGCCTCCCATTTCATGAGGAGAGGAAGGTCACAGAGACAGGCAGTGGCCCCATGACAAACCAAACCAACCGCCTGCCTTTGCCTATCCTCACCAAGAAACTTTTGACATTAACATTGGCTGGGAGAAACACTCCCAGTGCCAGCGACCAGAACCACAAAGCAAAGAAGAAGCAAAAAGTGACAGAAGCTGGGTCAAAGCAGATGACCAGTAACAAGGAGGAGACACTGAAAGGATCAAACTAACTACTACTTGCAACAAAAGATACACCTGGAAAACTAAGCACATGCCACTGTGTCCCAGGAAATACAAGTCTATATCTGTTATAGGAACATGGCTTCAAGAAAGAAAAGGAAGAATCTAGTGGACTAAAAATTGACCAACAAGTGACAGTGAAAGAAGAGATGGAGTGGACAAGGGGGCAAGAGGAAGGGGAGGTGAGAGAAACATCTAAAAGGAAGAAAAAAAACTGTAAACAAATCCTAAACAAATGATAATAATAATAATGATAATAATAAAATGTTAAAATAAAATAATATAGAATAATAAAATAATAAAATGTTCAGAAATAATGTCGAACATGTATGGTCAGTTAATCTTTGACAAAGGAGCAAAGAATATACATTGGAATAAGGATAGTCTCTTCAATAAATGGTGCTGGAAAAACTGGACCATGATACACACACAAAAAAATGAATATAAACTACTCACTCACACCATGTACAAAAAGCAAATCAAAATGGATGGAAGACTTAGATGTAAGATCTGAAACCATAAAATGCATAGAGTAAAATATGGGTAAAACATTCCACCTCCAAAAACTCAGGATACATCTACAGATGCTAAAAAATGAAGGAAAACCTAAAATAGCTGGGACTACATCAAACTAAAAAGAATCTGCACGCTAGGCACAATAACCAAAACAAAAAGACACTCAACTGAATAATAAAAATAATTTTACTCTCTATACATGTGATAAGGTTCTGTATCAAAGATCCACAAAGAACTCACAAACTTAATAAAAATAAAGCAAAAAACCCAGTCAAAAAATGGGGAGAAGAGAAGACATTTCTTCAAAGAAGACATACAAATAGCCAATAGGCACATGAAAGAATGCGCACATCTCTAATAGTCAGGGAAATGCAAACTCAAAACCACAATGAATACCATCTTAACACCAGTAGGAATGACCTGTATCAAGAAAAAAAAAATGGCAACAACAAGTGCTAGTATGGATGTGGAGAGAAAGGAAAATTCTGATGCTGGTGCAAACTGGTCCAATCACTATGGAAAACTGTGTAGAGGACCCTCAAATGACTGAAAATGGAACTGGCATTTGATTCAGTAATTCCACTTCTGGCAATCTACTCAAAGGACACAAAAATACCATACAAAAAGACATCTGTACTCATATGTTTATAGCATCACTCTTTACATTAGCCAGAATATGGAAACATGCCAAATGCCCCCAAAACAGATGAATGAATCAGAAAGTCATAGTATATTTACACAATGGAATATTATTCAGCAATAAAAAAGACAAATTTGATGCACTAATGATGACATGGATGGGCCCACAAGGAACCAAGCTAGCAGAAATAAGCCAGAAAGAAAAAAGATAAATACCAGATCATCCCACGTATACCTGGAATATAGGGAAAGCAAACAAAAAAAGGGTTAGTAAAACAAGACCAGCAAACTGTCAGAAAAACTCAGCATAGAGCAATGGAGGGGGAAAGATTATAAGAGGGGGAGAGGATGGGCACAAGAGCTTAAGATGATGGTTCATAGGTGAAAAGGTGGTGGGAAAACCTTGGGGATTATGATGATGTTAAAAATATACACGTGCAATCAAATAAAAATAAAATAGAACTCAAAATAATAAATATGATTATTTTGTATAAAATGTTGATTTTTTTATTTCAGGTTGCAACAAAAATTGTTTTATATTTTTTCTACAGTTAGAGCTTTAAAAATCAAGTATTTATAAATAATTCAAAAATACACATGTTTAACATGGGGCATAAGATACATTTACTGCAGTGAACTAATTTCTTTCACTTAGACTTTTATGTAATGATTTTAAAAATAATTATGAGTAATATAATTTTATACAGAGTATTAATTAAATACTATTCTGCTATTTTATATTATTTAAATAGTCTTATTTTATTATTAAATAGCATTATTTTACCTAACTTTTAAGCTACAGTTTTTTATATTTGATGTTTGGAAAGGATTTCAAGAGATTCAATTTTATTTTAATAGATTTTTCTGCATAATTTTCTGCACTTTTAAACTGTAATTCTAATAAGTTTATTCAGCTTCCTCTGTGTATTACTGCGCCAAAAGATCAACTTTTTGTCAATCGTTTTCATAATGCTATATTAAGTAATAACATAGAATTGGATAATCTAAATCATTTTGTTTCATGCTTTAATATTTTTCAAGAGACTTTATTCACCAAGAAGCTCGCTTATTTGACATCTTGAGAGGATTAAGAAGTATGCTGACTTATTCAAACTGTTTCATGGATTAAATCAAATAAAAGATGATTTGTGAGAACATCTTAAGATCCCACCAATGCTATAAAACAAAAGTAATTTTATAAAAATACAACATTTATAGTGTGCAGTTAGAATGAATCACCTATGATTTATTAGTAAATTTTTAGGAATTAGATTTGTGGCAAGTTTAATCTATGTTTACCTATTTCTTACTTTTATTTTTTGACTTAAACCATCCCCTATGCTGAATGAAATAGTTCACCCTGGGCAAAAAGACTCTGTCTGCCACTGCAGTCCTGCTTCTCTTTTACTTACAATGAAAATGTTTAACTTCTGATACTACAGACTAGGTATGGACTATTGAGAGTCTTATTTAATGATGTTACAACAAGCATATACCACTGATCACTAATTTTCTAAAGACTGAATCATAATACAATGCATTAAAATACACCTATTTCACATAGTAATCTATTATAGAGTATCTTATGTGGCCTCAAAATCCCTACTATCACACTAAAGTATTGTTCCTTTTCATGTCAGAAAAGGATACATATAGAAACTTTGTATTCATATTTTAATTTCATATGTTGAATATAACAAAAACATAATTTATATAACTGATATGTACAATTCAACTTAAATGTTATGTCAGGCACTCCAAACTCACAGATAGAGCATATCTTAAAAATTTAGATCAACACTTAATATTTGAAGAACATTTTTTTTCAGTCCACTCACTTCATGAGATGTGTTTCATATAAGTATTTGCTTGATCTTTTACTGGTACCCCAACTTATTCCTCTAACATAAACAAGTGACAATTTTATTATAATTAGATGGTAAGAATCACATTCTGAGGTTGAGAAATTGTATTAATCACAGCTCTGCCTTCATTAGAAGATATATATATATCTTATATATATATCATATATATATCTTATATATATACATCATATATATATGTATATATATATATATATATATATACATACATACACAAGTTCACATGACTAGATAAAAAAGTTGTGGTATACTCAGCTAATACAAAGATGAAATCTTGACTTTCATGAGGTAAGTGAAATTTGAGATGATTATGTTAAGTGAGGTAAGTCAGACAGAAAATACAGTTACCAGATAATTTCACTGATATGTCAACTATAAATTCTGAAGCAAATACGCTAACAAATCACAACAGAAATAACACATAGACACTGTAAAAATATATTGGTTACCAAAAGGAGAGATGGAGGAGGAGTGATTAAAGTTTAAAAAGGTGGCTAATTTGAGTAGAAATAGTACTTGTAATTTGGTAATGGGCAAAGTGAGGCATAAACATATGTCAAGATGGGGAGTTGTACTCTCCATACTTACAGGTATTGTAAACAAATGGTAAATACATTTAAAAAAATTAATAATATATATGCAAAGTGTATACTTCATTTAATAACATCATTTCAAGATGCAATATACTATATAAGAATAACAATGAGCAGTTATTCAAGCTAACATTAAGACACAACTGCTAAATATAGTGAAAATAAAACTTAAATGAGTTTAAATTTAAGTTGACTGAAATTTAAGTGGTAATTACTAAAAATATAAATTAATGCACTGTCTCAATAAACAAGGAAATTGATGCAATCCTATTATACAGTGGAAATAATTTAATCAGTTATTCTAGTAGCTTTTTACTGGGTTTTGATGATCAGTACCCCTTCTGATTGCTTGTTGCCCATGTCCCCACTATTAAAGACACAGAAGAGATTTAAAATGAAGAAAATAACACCACAAACCATATGGCATTAAAACTGTTATTTTATTAAAGTGTAAAATGTCTTATATAATAGACTTA
Source organism: Uropsilus gracilis (assembly GCA_004024945.1). NCBI lineage: Eukaryota > Metazoa > Chordata > Mammalia > Eulipotyphla > Talpidae > Uropsilus > Uropsilus gracilis. Next base: position 12,598 of record PVHY01022005.1, read on the forward strand.
ACTTTTGTAGAATCACTGAAACAATTAAATCGTTGCTACAAATTTACCACAGAGAAACCAAGTAAAATCTCTTACTATTTTGCTAGTCCTTACAAACCAGAAATAGATAAGCGTAATATTTCAAAATATATTTTTTGAAAAAAATATCAAAAATATTTGAAATAACGTAAGAAGTTAACATAAACATAATAGGTATTATAGCCACAGAATGCACAGAAAATAAGTCAAATAAATGTTAAAATGCATAACGATAAATATATTATGATCATGTTGATTATTTTTCAAAGAATTCAACGTTGGTCAACAAAAACAAAATCTATAGAGTCATCAGATCAAATATTCCACACTTATTTAATGGATTTGAACACCATCAGTCTGCCTTTTCTGATGCTGTGCAGCACTGGGAGCTGGTGGTTAAGGACACCGACTCCAAGTTGACTGTTGGAGGCTGCCCTTCATGACATGGCACAGCAGCTGCGAGAGTACCAGGAATACCTGAGATGAAATGACCCTGGATAGCAAGATTGCCACCCACTGCAAGCTGCAGGGGAGTGAAGAGAGTCAGCTGGAGTCCTGGAAGCAGAACTTGAGTACACTCACCAAGAACACTGGCTATTCAGGATGGCTGAGCTGGCATTTGGGGGCCTCACAAGTCATAACCTCAGAAGCTCACTGTTCCATTCAGTTCAGCTTTGGCTCTAGTGGGGGCTCCAGCTCCTTCAGTCATGTCAGTCATAGCTATGAAGGTCATAGCTATGAAGGTCATAGCTGCAAGGTCATAGCTATGAAGATAAAGACCCAGTGGGAATATCACCAAAATATTCCTGTGTCCAAATTATCTCATACCCTGCCCAAGTGAATAACCACTGCAGTTTCTCCTAGCTTCACCCTTACTTGTCGCTGCCCTAGAGTTGTGGGGAAAGGAACTGTGGGAGCTTTGGGAAGAAGAGATTTGTTAACCTACCCTTGTACCACCATCTTGCCCAAGTCCCACCTGAAAGTCAATTCTCAAGTGCTTTTATACAAAATAAAATTTCAACTGACTTCTTTCTTACCTTGATTAATATCCTATTATTCAAGTATATACATAATTTTTATAACTATTTATGTGATATTTCATTAATTAAACACTAGCAAGTTTTGTTGTTATTGTTGCTTCTTTGTTTTCCTTAGGCTCTGTTTCTGGTGAAACCAAACATAAAACTGATCATGTGGAATATTATATGTGGCTCTAGGAAAGAAAGCCTCAGTACTGAGCAGAGAAATTTGATAACTTTGTACTCAGATTAAAAAACAAACACAAACAAACAACAATGCACTGTGGGAAGGCAGTGGTAATATTCTCTGGTATAGTGATTTGTAACACAGAGTACTGATGAAGAAGGATGGGTTGTTTTATTTAGAATGTTTCACATTTGATAGCTATAAAGGAAAATGAAATTACATGAAGGGTAGAATGTTCTGCTATTACCAGCCCTTGATTCTCTGAATGAAAATTAAAACAAATACCCAATTATGATCTCAGAGCATAAAGTAAAAGTCATAAGATTTCTTAATCAGTAGCACTTCTTCCTGCAGCTGGAGCAGACTTTGCAAAAAACTGACTTAGAATCTGATTGTGATAATTAACAGAAAAAACTGCATTTACAGGTACAATGTATCTCCATAAAAAATAATGGCATTATAAAGGAAAGAGTGGTACATGAAATATGAACACTCCAATGGATGAACTTGAGTGTCTTGAACCTCTAGATTTTCATAAACCCTTAGGCTGTTATAAGGAATTTTCTGTCCCTTGTTACATGATACCAAAGTATCTGTGATTGAAGAACATTCAAAAGTGACTTCTAAGGCAGATGACTTGTCTTTCCCAAAATCTAATCTCAGCAATAACACTGTGATGCCCAGAGCAATGAAAGTGGTCAATTACAAGATGTAAAGGACACAGTAATCAGGCCCTCAGACTCCTCAGGGATGAAGATCTGACTTAACCTTTGAGGCAAGCAGCTGAATTAAACAACCAAATTAGACATCAGAACATCTAAAGTACATGGTGGAAGAAGGAAAGTCTCAGGACATAAACAGCAGCAGTTACTATATCTTTTTCTACTAAATCTCCTAATGAAAATATGTTTTTAAGAGAATGTCACTTGGAGTTACTTTGGAAAATCAGTGTTAAGATGGAATGGATTTTATCTGTGCTACGAATATATTTGAACAGTCTGAAAAGCATATTTATGCCCCAGCTACATTAACTTGACACATCATTTCCATGCACATCAGCTCAATTTTTAATCACCAGCAACTGCAGCTTTGTCAGGGCATGTAAGGTTTCTACCAGAGACCTGGAAGTCAAATGCTTTCTTGGCTTACATGATTGCAGGAGTCGGCTAGATAAGTCTGAAATAACAAGTCGAAAATCTACGGGAAAGGGAGAGTCAGTAAGGAAAACTATGGTGGGCTGGAATACAGAAGGGTCAAAGCAAGTCCATAGTCAGAATCTTTTCTCTCTTTAAGGAAGCCTTAGTCTGGCATGTAAATCTTTTCAATAGATTTAGTAAAGACAAGTCAGGATGACCTTCACTTAAAGTCCTCTGAGCTACCCTTTAATTACATGTGGAAAACCCCATAACAACAGTACCCACATTAATGTTTGACTGAAGGACTGGAATGTAGTCAAGTTAACAGATCAAATAGTCTTAAAGGAGGAACTTTTCTCCAAAAAGAGACACTTAGCACCCTTGTGAGACAGATTGGAAGAGCCAGGGGATTAATTAGTCTCTTGTAAAACACTGTTCAGCCAATGATGATTGGGATTTGGTGGATAATATCATTGCTCGCTAGTCCCTTATGCAGATGAACGCTACTACATATATACCCTATACTGGTTCTCACAGTTTCTGAGTGGGATTGAGTTCCAGATGCTTATATGTAAACTATCTCAATAGCCTACTCTATTGACACCTTTGCTTTACTCCTCATACTTCCCACTCCTCTATTGGTGTCTCCTGTGATCATAACCAAATAAACTACTTTCACTAATCTATAAAAATCCCATAGCCAACATCATACTCAATTGTGAGGAACTGAAAGTGTTTCTGCTAAGATCTCACTATTACAGTGAGTATATTCAACATAGTAATGGGAGTCCTAGCCAGAGCAAGTAGGATTAAAATCCTGAATATAAGAACTGAAATTCTTAGAAGAAAATATAGGATATATACTATGAACATAGTATATGCATGAATCACAAAGATGTATTTGAGACTGCAGCTGGAACAGTACTGGAAGCAAAAACAAAATTATCAAGTGGGGCAACACACTAGAAAGCATTTACATATCAAAAAAAAAAACAATCACAAGAACAAAAGGCAATTCAAAGACTGGGAAAGATCTATGACCATCACTTATCTGACAAGGGGCTAATTTTCAAAATATAACAAGTGTTTATATAATCTAGCAACAACAATGACAAAAACAGACAACCCAATAAAAAAAAAGAGTAAAATTCTTATATACTTTTCTAAAAAAAAAAATTCAAATGGTCTACAGGCTCATGAAAAATTGTTCAACATCACTTATCACTTATCAAAATCACACTGAGATATCACTTTACCCCTCTGAGAATAGCCTATATCAAGAAAAAAAAAAAGAAACATCTAATGTTAGTGTGGATTTAGAGAAAAAGGAACACCTCTAAATTTGGTGTAGCCTCTCTACAAAAATATATGGAGATAACTTTAAAAATAATTAATGAAAATCCCATATTATCTTGCAATATCACTGGTAGATATTTGCTCAAACATATGAAAGCACTAATACAAGGAAACACCTATGCTCCCCTAGCATCACTTCCAATAATTGTCAAAAAATAGAACCAACATAAATGTCCAATGACAAATATCTAGATCAAGAAACTGGAAAACAAATACACAATGGAATACTACTCGGTTATTAGAAATGATGAAATAATGCCTGTGGGGACTAACTGGATGAAACTTGAGGTGATTATGCTAAGTAAATTCAGTCAGAAAGTGAAAGATATGAAGTGGTTTCACTTATTTGGGAAATAAAAATGACCAAAATTCATACACTAGCAAAACACAGCAGAAAATAATTTCCAGACTTTGTGAAAAATACCTGTCACAGGAAATGAGGGGAGGAAGGAAAGAACCAGGGAAGGCAGGGGATAGAGCATTGGCATGGGGAGTTTGGTGGAGGGTGAGTAAATCTTGGGAACATTTGGAAAAGACAAAAAGCAACTTGGAAGTTATATAGAGATGTAAGCAACTGATGAATACATAAATAGCAATAAATAAAAAGGCTACTTTCACTAGAAACTTTGCCTTTGGGTTTACTGTGCAAGAAGACAAAGATAATATGCGGTAGTGAATTAACGTTTAAGTATAGTCAATAAAAGTTTGTTTACTATTACTCACATGATAATGTTTAATTGCTGATGTCTTGTAAATGAAAATAAAATTCATAATAAGGAGATAGCAATGGAATTTTTTTAAATTTTAAATCAGAATAATAGAATTTTTCTTGCAAACATAATCATGCTTTATCATTTTCCCTTCTGTGATAAAATAAAGACATGCACATACATTGAACACTATTGATTTTCCAAGCTAATATGCTTTGAGTATACTCTATGTTTGAGAATATGTATCAGAGAGTGTTGAAGTCTAGGCAGGACTTTTTACAGTAAAGGCCATATTAACATGTTTACATTATCAATTCAAGTTAAAAAATTCTTTCATGTCTATCTGAAATACTGAGTTAAGAATGAGAGTGAGAAAAAGTGTAAAAGATTGAGTAATTTGATTTGTCTGGGACTACAAATTGGTTTTAAATTTCTGTTAATAAGTATGCTATTTCTTTAAAAACTTGCAAATCTATAATATTAATCTTGCTTTTTCAATATGTAATTTTAACCTGTACTGCGAACTTAATACCAAGTACACCTTTTAAACATATTTTAAACTGCAGAAGATTTTATTGCACTGTAAAGACATTTTTGTTTCCTTAAACTTGAAATTCAGTCTACCTTCCTAAAAATTACCCTTACCCTCACTCCATTGCATTGGATAACAGGTAAGTTATTGCTTTGCATTAACTGAGGATTATAGGAAAATTCAAGACATTTTTTTTAATTTGACTCTCATTATTGTGACTGCTAAAATAAAACTATACCAGTAATACTAAAAGTTATATTACAATGGTGCATATTGAAGATTATTAAAGTATTTCAAAAAAAGGTGTAGCAATTTCCCTTCATTTGCCTTAGTAAATTATGGGTTTTTCAATAGATTGTTTCAGTGTAGGAAATGAAACCTTTTTTGAAGAAATTTAATTTGTTCAGTAGATTGGTATTCTTCCTTTTATAATGTTAAAGATGAACATTTATATTAACGTTAAAGAAAGGATGCAACCAGTATTATAGTTTTTTAAAGCAAGTCTACAGTCTTAGAACCCTATGCAACTATTTATTTTCCTGTATTTTTATTACAAGAGCATCTGCTTCATGAAAACAGTAACATGGGTTTGAAAATAATTCAATAAAACAATGTATTTGAAATTCTAAAGGACCGGTGTGAAATTGTTTTGTCTTCATTTTCTGGAGTTCTGGACAGCTGATAGAGATGGTATAGAGCATCTGCTATAGGGGTAACTCCTGGGATACTTGTCAAATTGTGTTCTGAAACAACTGAGACAAAGGGGAAAAAAAAGGCTTCTAATCACATTGCATTTAGAATGTTCAAATTAGAAACTATGTAATTTGTACTAAATTGCTTTGCTGGCATTTTAGAATTTCTAATTAACAGATTATTCTATTAGCTCATGTATTTCTCTCCAGATTACTGAAAAGGATTTCCACCTAGGCTTTGTTTCCATATGTCAAGAAATTTTTGAATAAATAAGAAATATATTGATGTATTAATTCTGATTTCATAAGTAGATTGTCATTCCAGTTGTAGGAAAATAGCAGTCATTCTGCTATGGTTCATTATCCTTTAAAAAGTACATTTCTAGTGTTTTCTTTGTATGATTATTCCATTTTTCAATGATTAAAATCAGCTATTTTGAAAAGCAGTAAGTTTTATCAAACAGTATGAGTGATTTAGGCATTATAAAATCCTTGATAAATTCAGTTATATCCATTTCCTTCAATTTAGGTATATTTTGTTAACTTTTAGCATTATCATTACTTTCTTCCTTTGATTAGAATGTCTTCGCCTAATTATTCTAAATTAGAGGTTCAAATAATATCAGAAGAAATTTAAAGAATGCTAAGTGGTGACAAACTCTTGCTTTCTTTACTAGGTTCATTGTTGAGTACATGTTTGGAAAGAGAAAGAATGTAAAAAGATTGCAATAAAGTTAACTTTAACAATAAAGTTAAAGTTAAAAAGATCGCCAAGTGTAATTAGAAATCTTCCCAGGAGTACAATAAATGTGACACTTCAGTATCCCAGGTTAATGACAGCAAGAGTATGATTAGCATTCCTTCACCACATTCTTTCTTCACCTAATGCAAGTAGGGAATATTAGCAATATAAAATGATGAAGTATTCTAGATTATATCATTGTGGCATTTACTTTTCAAACTGGAGCTATTTACAAGTCAACAGATGCATAAAGAAGTTTTGTCTGCCCCCACACTTCATGCTGAAAATCAGAGTCTTTCAAAAACAATTCCACTGCCATAAATCTTCCTTCAAGGGAATTTCTCTCCCATGACTGGAAAGGAGAATTCAACACCTAGATGGGAAACCTCATAAAAAATTATGGTACCAACACTATCACATGTCCCATAAAAGTTCCTAGACTTCCATTTGTCTTTCCTAAAAGCCATTTGATTTTTTTTTGAGTGACCTTTCTTGCCCTGTCCATCCTCTATTAAGATAGTATATAAACTCTAAATTCCAGCATTATTTATGAGTCACTTTCTTTGTGAGCTTCCATGAACCTACATGAATAATCACTTTTTCTAGTGTTAACCTGTCTGTTAAGTTTGATTTGTGGAGACCAATAACTAATCCTACATGTATAAATAACTTTTTCCCCCTGACAATGACATTGACAATGGAATAAATTATCCTACATAAAGCTGAGTTTTATTTCTCATCTCTTTCTTACCCTGCCCCCGATTTATTGACCTTCTACTTGGTTTGTCTGAAAACTAAGCCTTACGTAAAATCTTTCTTCTTAAAACATTGCTTGCTCCCTCATCATAACCTCTGTCATAGCAATAATAGTAAGTATTCTGAAAAATGGTCTTAAGTCATTTTGTCACATCTGTGAAAAGTTTGTTTCTTTTCATATGACATGTACTTAAATAAAAGTACTTCAAGTTTGTGTTTCTGTGGATTACTACCAGAGCAACCTCCAGAAGTTGTGCATGCACATCTTGGAATGGAGGACAACGGCAATTCTTTCTCCTCTAGGGCACATATTCATCTTGACAAACCTGTGACTAATTTGATTTCCTACTTGAATTTGCATTCATATTTTGTACATATATCCACAGAGCTATAGATTCACTATTGAAACCACAAATGAAGTAAATGACTTCTAAGTATTGAAACAGCATAAGAAATAGTCCTTCACATTTGACTAAATCAATCTTTTAGATTTGTTGTAAAATGTTTTTTACTGTGACTAGATAATCAATACCCACAATTTACCTTAAGTAATCATTGCCATGTCAGTGTTGCTACAGTCTAAGATATGGTAGCATATTATACAAATGTCAATTAACTAAAATTTCCCTTGCAAATTCATGCCTCATTGCATCTAGCTAAGGAAAATGACACCAATTGCTGGTATGGTTATAGTTGTTGTACTAAATACTTAAAAGAGATCTTCTCTATTACTTTTGCATTTTCTGTGTGGCCAGGTGTGAAATTAACTGGTCAGGATACAGGGGGATTTTATTTTCATTTTATATGCTGCAAGTAGATGGAAAGGAGACTAGATCAGTGGTCTTAAATATTCCATTTGCAACATGTGTCTACAAATATCTCTCTGATAACTTTGTTCAGCCTCCTAAATAAAACTGTATTACTTTCTGAAAACTTTTAGAACTCACCTGTATGATAATAAGTTGCCACATTTAAATTTAAGAGCTAACATTTCTGGTTATATTAATAACTTAATAAGATATATACAGAAAAAAAAACTCTGATTTGAAAGTATACAGACATGAAATTAAAATATTTGTGAAAATATCCTAAAGTGTTTTAACAGTATAAAAGAAATCATTCTCTTTAAATGAAGATGAAACAATTAAGGTATATAATGTTTTCATTTCAAATTCAGATGTCAAAATCACATAGAACTCCTTTATAAAATGTGTTACATTTGGGGTAAAAAATGCCACAGGGCAGTGATTCTTTAACTTGCACTAAGAAACATATATGTGCTTATTAAATTATAGTTTCTGATTCAGTAGGATTAGAGTAGGAGCTTAAGGATTTGAATTTGGTATCATTTCCCATGTGATGATGACATTGCTAGTTTGAAGACAATAATTCTAGAATTAATAGCAGAGAATGGAAAAAAATTTACAGAATATTTACAGAGGATTCTTATTCTATCAAAATTTCCACAGTTGAAGTTAACTTAGATTTATTAAAGGCAATAGGGGAGTGATATAGCTTTATCTATCTATCCATCTATGGATTCAGCCTTGTATCTTTCATGTACATGTATTTCCACAATTTTTTAATATCTAAATTAAATAATACATCCCAGAAATATGTAGCCATTTATAATATTTCCTAAAGCTTTTATAGAGGTTTGAGTATAATCAGCATTTTGATATAATTTCTCTTTCATACATACATTACTAAGTAACTTACATTAAAATATAAAAATATTGCTGAGTTACTTCTAGAACATCAAACTGACATTGAAATTAAATTTATAAATTGAATTATTTGAGGAGAGCCTCAGACTAAGACTGCCTGCAAAGGAAAGAGGCTTTCTACTTGATCATGAATTGTCAACACAATGACTAGATTGCTGTCTATTCAATAAAGAGTGCTAGTCAGTTATGCATTCCAAACTAGATCTCTAGTGAATTACACGTTCACATGTTTTACTAATATTGATTCTATAAGTTCTGCCAAATTTTACTCCACCAAAAGTTTTCAAATATTTGAATAAGAAGTACTGAATTTTCCACAACTTGTTAATCACATTCAATATATTAGCTGAATATTTGTAAATAAAACTAAAATATCAATAATAGTTATGTTGTCTTCAACATACAGTAATAACAAAAGATGATTTTTATATATTCTTGTGAAATGACTGTAATATTAAATGTGAATTCTGATTCAGCACCAAATATGCTAAAACATGTTAGCAACATGCTAACATATAAAGTAACTTTATTTTCCCTATAGAAATAAAAAGTCATACTTCTGTGTAATCACAAATAAGTGATTTAGCCACTGATCACTAACCTACTAAAAAAGTCAGAAATAATTGAGTTAAATATATAATCAAAAGGACAATACTTTACATTTCTCCTTTTCACTTTTATTGAAGTAAAATTGACAAGATATACAGCATGCTGATTTGATACAGTTATATGAAGACCAATTGTGAGTGCTTAAGATCTATTCTCACCAATTTTCTAATGGGATACTGCATTAGAATACTACTAGTTGAATACTTAAACAGTATTTTGTGAACTTCTATTTTCAAGTTTTCTGCAGTGACAACTAAAATCAATTCAATACAGAGAATTAAGCACAAGGTACAAGTTAAGAGCCATGATCTCAATTGATTAAGATGATGACCATAGATCCAAATAATTTGCACCATATCACACCTCTGTTACAAGGCAGCTTGGAACTTTCCACAAAAGATTTTTTTAAAATACATATCCATTTTCTTATATGTTCAGTGGGGATTTTACAAGCAATTGCTTCCTCAAGTTATGAAAGCATTAAATGAATATATGCATTGGAGTTATATTTTGAGTGTCTGAAACCAATGAACTTTCAATAAATGTTAGCCATTACCATTTACCAATGCTTAGACTTAAAACTGTTTTTCTAGTTTCATACGTTAATGATATTAAAGGTTAGAGGTTAAAGATCATAAAACTAGTAATTGCAGTCATAATTAAAATGATCAACTACTTTCATGTTATTTAAAAGTTCTTAAACTGCAATTTTAAGCAAAATGATCCATAACAGAATTAGCATTCCATCTAGAGTGCACAAATATTCCATTCATCCACTTTTTTGTCAACATTTGCTATCTCCTGTCTTTTTGATAATAGATATCTGTTTTGCAACTACCCCAAACCAGATAGATTCATCATGGGTTCTAGTAGCTAAAGAAGAATGTTGTAGTCTTTTGCATCATCTTCAAAGAACTTTTAATAATGGACAGGGGAAAATAGCCACCAGAGCAACAGAGCTCTCTCTCTCTCTCTCTCTCTCTCTCTCTCTCTCTCTCTC
>PVHY01022006.1:7216-23124 GCA_004024945.1 Uropsilus gracilis
GAAGGAAGGAAGGAAGGAAGGAAGGAAGGAAGGAAGGAAGGAAGGAAGGAAGGAAGGAAATGTCCACTGACTTCCCAACAGCCCTGGAAGTATATTGTGTCTCCAATCATAATAAGCAGGGCTAGCATATAGAACGTACCAAGAGTCATAGAGACCTAGAACATAATAGGTGTTTAATAAGTTCTTTGTATAGTTTAATTGATTAATGATATGATTATATAAACACTCCACATCCTTCTTGATCCAACTCCATGTTAGAATCATATCATTTAAAGTCCCCCACAGTTAACACCTTCCCATAACACCCACTGTTCCTCTCTCCTCAGTTGCTGTAACCTTGCCAGGGTGAGTCTGTTCTCTACTGAATTCAACAATGAAGCAGCTTAAAGAATAAAAATATTTAAAAAAAATTTTTAAAAAAGGCAACAACAGCAAAAGACTCCAGGAATTAGCAAGTCTCCAACAAAACAGGCTCTTAATACCTAAACAGCAACCGCGTTTTCAGTCTGACTTACAACCAACAGTCACTTAAAGGACCACAAAATGACTGACGTTGAACCACGCTGGCCTCTGGCTTCAAAAGCCGCTCTCCCATAAACAACATCCTCTTTGAACCAGAGAGGTACCGGTGTGGGGTGATTTCTGAGTCATACTGGTGGGGAAAGTGCCCTGTTCAGCCCTGATGGTGACCACGAGAGAACTGTTTCCTCAGGCTGAGGTTCTGACATACCTCGGGAACTGTCACCGAAACTGAGGCCTTGTGCCTCAGTGTAGACGATCCTGCTGGCTCTGCCGCAGCCAGTTTTATCGTCAAAGACCTCTTTCCCTTTTGTGGACAAAATGAAGCCATACCAACTGTGCTTTGACTGGTAACTCCGCTTAGACCCTGATGGCCCAACCTGACTTGACTAACATTCGGTTTTCCCATCACTGAGTCTGAGCCTCTTAATTCAACTTGGTTTCTCCTGCTAGAAATAAACTTCTGTACCATGAGTGACCTGAGGTTATGCACTCCGCTAAAATAACAAAAATATGACCTTTTGATGTTAAATTTTGAACATTTCAAAGTGTTAACTGTCTTATGTTTTATTTAAATGTTAAACATTTGAAGTGTTAAATGTTTGTTTTTAAAAGTATTACAGTAAGTAAACTGAAAAACATAATGTCCCGTTATTTTAATTTATCTGTGTGTAAAACATGGAATCACAGGATGGTTAGCAAATAATGCTTGAAGGTTAAAGCTGACCTGTCACATACTTTTGTGCGAGTCAACGCTATGAATGGTTTTCACATTTTTAAAAGGCAGGGAGAACTCAAAAGAATACAATTTCATAATGAATTAGTTATATGAAATTAAAATTCCAGTGTAATAAATAAAGTTTTATTGGACCCAGCTATACCCATTGATTTATATATTGTCTACGCTGGTTTTCAAACTATAATGACTGGGTAGAGTTGATGCTTTGGAAACTAGCCAGAAAGCATAAAATATTTACTACATAGTCCTTCAGAGAAAAGTTGGCTAACTCCCGGAAAATAAACAGAAAAATATTCCCAAAGTTCCACTTTCCCAAAGCAATTTTTTCCCCTTTTCCATTTTATTTCTATTGGTAGAGAAGGCCTTGCATTATTTAAACTTGTTTTCCTATAACCTTATTTTTCTCTTAAAAGAATAAAACTTGGTCACTAAAGAAATAAAAAATGGCACAAAAGAATAAAGCAAGAAGATATCACCAATAAATAGTCTCCATACCTAGAGAAAAACAATGTTAACATTTTAGTACATATTCTTTGAATAATTTTATTGGGCATTTTTCCATTTTTATAAAATTAGCTCATGATACTTTGCATTTTGTTTGTTTTCTTTCACTTTAAATTGTGACCATTTCATACAAACATTTTGATATTAAAATCAACTAAAATGAATTTTCTTGCTCTTCCTTGAGCAATGCCCAATGGACTGTTTCACTAGATGATGGAAATGTTTTTTTTTTTTTTTCTAGAATTGAAAAAAATGAAGACTTGAAATCAATTTCTGTGAGTTTAGAGCATCAGTCTTGCAATTCTTCAAGCTACTTAGAATCTTTATGTTTTGTTTTTTATTGCTTTGAAGAAACAAGATATGTTTTCTTTAATAAGCAAGACATTAAAAATAGATTGCTCCTTTTCTGGGGGTTTGCATTTGAATCTAACAGGAGAATGAGAGGCTTTCCAATTAGGTTTTATTGGTTTCTATGTTGTGAAGTATAGTATTTCTGCACGTCTATCTTCCTTGTATCTATGTACAAATTCTAACACAAAACATAACCATACGTGCATAGTTATGCCAATTCTTTCTATGAGAGTGATTGCTGAAAAGCATTACTAATTAGTGGAAGGGTCATGTTATTTCATTATCAAAGGACATATATTGGAAATAAAGACTGTTTTGAACCACACCTAACAACAGGTTATGGTAATGCATGGCTATTATATTTAAGTCAAATCCTTTTCTTAGGCTTAGGCAATAAAGAATCAACATAAAAAGATTAAAGGGTTTTGGGGAAGAAATCTTTGCTACCTTGTGCTAACTTTCTTTGCTATCATAAAGAGATTCCCAAAACTATTGTGGGAGTATGTTGAAAAGAAATGGTTTCAATTCCTTTGAAACACATGGCCTTTATTTGATGCAGAAACCAGAGTTGACTTTGTTTTACATTACAACTTCTATTATCCAGATGGAATTGAGGGACGTGGAATCAATTTGAAAAACCAAAGTTTTTACTGTAAGTGATGTATATCAAGGGATCCGACCTTCTTGTGGATAACCAGAATGTGGAGTTTAATTCGTTTTGGTTCCCTTAACTGTGCAGAAGGCATCAAGCAAGTTTACTGTACTGAGGACAATCTAGTGATTACCTATGATCCATAAACTTTAGTTCACTTAAACCCCAAAACCTTTAGGCTGCTTATTGAAATCACCATGAGTATTTACACCCAAAAGAGGAAGGAAAGCAATGAAAAAAAACTGGGAAGTTGGGTTAGGAAGGAGGGAGAGAGGGAGGGAGAAAGGGAGGGAGGGGAAGAAAGGAGGAAAGAGAGGAGAGAGGGAGGGGGGAAGAGAAAGAAATAAATGCTATTGACTCTGTGAGTTAACAATGGAACCTTTGCAGCTGAGAAATTCTTTCGTGATTCACAGCCAAGAACTTTGAACCCCTGTCAACTGAAAATATATGCCTGTTCTCAACTGCCCTGGGCTCTCAGTCTTTGCCGCCAAATGTAGTAATGAAGTTAAGGAGATAATTCTTTCCATGAGGAGGAACTGGGGTAAGGAGAAAACATCCTGCAGCACAGTAAGCATCGCTGCCACAGAACTCCCAGGCTGACCTGTGCAGAGTTCAGCCTGGCTTTGTACGAAAGCAGGCTGGTCAAGCCCCTCCCAGGGCAGGTGGGAGAGCTGTGGGCTATGGAAGAACTTGGCACACAGTAGGCTGCAACAAAAGATTGCTGACTTTGACTTGAGGATATTCAGCAAAGCTGTGGCTACCTGAAAACAAAAGACCTGGTATTTTATAAGCCACAGCACTAATTACTCCTTGGAGAAGCTCAGGTAGCTTCTCTTGACTCCAGATATTTTACAGGGTATTTTTAAATGGATTACTCACCTCATAGTGCAAATGCATTCTCTCTCCCTGAACCATAATTCTGCAAGAATGAAGCTTCTCCCTCCCATTTGATTTAGCATCGCATTATTACCCAGCCTTGAGAAACAAAGCCAGTAAAAGGCCAACTGGGTGATTGTAAAAATTATTTTCTAATAGTAATTCATCTCTAATTTCAAGTTGAATGTGGCTGGCGCTGTGGTAGGCTGGACTAGGGCCAGGCTATGGAGAATGGAAACATACTTTGGCTTGAAACAGATTGCTGGGTTTTGGAGACTAAAAGAAAGCTTTGGACATAATTGGGCAGCAAAACACAAAGCCAAATTCTGCCCCTCACCTTCATCTCCCATCCCCAATCCATGATCCTCCATGAGCTGGCAAATGGAGAAAAATAAGAGAGCCACTGCCAAATCCTTTTCTCCTAAGAAAATGTGTGGAATGTACCTTCTGCTTTCATTGTTGGTAGGTAATTTTTGCTGCTAAATCCTAACCAGAAAGGCCCTTAGAGGAAACTTACATGGGCTTTTACTGGAACAGAACAGCAAAGTCAAGATTTGAGCAAGCTAAGTGGGTGGTACGTTACTGCTCCCAGCCCTAGTAAACTAATACAAATCATAGCTATCTTCATTGAGTTAGACTTTATTCACAGATGTAGCAACTGAAACACAAGCTATTCAACTATCCCAAGGTCACATATAGTGGTGGTACTGCTCATTTTCTGGGCATAAGAACCATTTGAAACAAAAACTACATTTCCCAGACTTCCTTGCAATGGGATTCAGATGCAAGGCTAAGATCTGACCAATGGGATGTGAGGGGAAATGGTGTGGTGGTATGGGTAACTTCCTAGACTTGCCTCTAAAGGAAGGTGATCACACCACTCCACTTCCCTCCTACCATCCCTTTCTGCCTTGAGACTGCTTGGAATGTTTTATGAAATGGTGAGATATCTTAAGCCCTAACACTTGAAAGTCTCATCCTCTGGGTGGTGGAACAATGAGATTGAAAATACCTGCTTCTTGATAGTCTCATACAACAGAAACACTTCCCTACGTGGCCCCTCTTGGACTGGGAAGTAAGGAAAACTAGCCAACTCCCTGTTGAAACCTCTGTTATTTTGGATTTCTTTTGTAGAGCCAACTCATACCCTGACTTACCTCACACTTGAACTCGAATTTGAATCCAGTTTTGCCAAATTTTAAAGCATGATCTTATCTTCCACAGTTACAGTTGTCGGTGCTCTGAACTCTTGATGGAACAAGTGTCTGTCATTCCTTCTTCGAAACCTAAGAGCTCTCTTTGACACTTGATTCTAATGTATGGTGGTTTCTTGAAATGAAATTAAATGCTCCTCGGTATGAAGTTTCTATAAAATAAAGTTTGCATAGCATTCATAGGTGTCCATAGAGGCAGTGACCTCTGTGAGTGGCCACATTCATGATTTCATTATACAAAAGTACCTGAAAACCTTGCCTCTTCTCTTTCTGCAACAGCTGGAAGTAAGAAGGGTGAGTCTAGAGACAATGCTGCATATCTGAATTCCAGGGTAACCCTCAGCACTTGCCTCTGCTGCACCTCTTCATCCCTCCCAGGAGAGTCCTGGTTCTCTGCATCCCCCCCCCCCTCCTTTGACTGGCTCATTCTTTGCCAAAATAGGAAAGAATGTGATATCTGGAGTCCATCATTGTCTGTGACATACCAGCTTCCCTTTTCCAGTACCCTTTGTTTCTAACCCAACAGTACCAGGGAGGAGAATCTTATTCCAAAGGAAGCCTGGGACAGAAGCATTAATTTCCATCTTCTTGTGAGGCAGATGGTCAAGTTTAGACTCTGTCATTTCACTGGCAGTGGTTACCAGGTGCATCAGCTTTAATTTCTAATAGGAATAGTAACCAGTCTTTCAGTTAATTGGTTGAATTAAGCAAGACGATACATATGAATGAACCTGGCTCCTATGAGATGCTCAATAAATGATCATTTTCTGAACTTTGTTGTCCTTCCTTCTTTTCTTTCTTCTTTCCCACTTCTGAGTACAGTAAAATTCCATCTCTCCATCCAGTCCATTCCACCATTCTCAAAAACCTAATCATTTTTAGACGTATGTCCTGTAATTGTATCTTATATTTTAAGTGTCCCAGCACATTAGTAATTCATAAGCCTGAAAGGATAAGGGAGGTAGAGGTTACAGGAACCCAGACAGAACTGTAACTGTAGCTCTGAGAGAGCCATCTGACAAGAGCTGTGGCTTTTCACAGAGGAACTGAGTCACTGTCACCTCATGGCCCAGCCACAGAGTCAGGGGAATAAATACTCCCATCTCTCTCCCCTCTCCCACCCATTGATTTCAATGGTGTCTCCCATTGGTTGATCCCTGTCAGATACTGGAGGATGTCCACTAAACTATGCACACAGCAAGGTGAGCAGCATAGAGAGCAGATGTGGACAAATGAAAGACTTCCAGCACAGCAACCTAGGGTGTAGAGTATGCACACCTGGTACAGCCAGGTAGAACCCACATAATCAAACATAATCAGAAATTAGTATTTCTGTAGTAAACCATAGGCAAATTGATACTGTGTGAACTAAATAAGGAGGAAACTACCTTTTATCAGATTAGATACTATTGCCAAGTGCTGATAAGCTACACAAAATAAAAGAAAAAAGAAACAATCTATCAAAGATGGAGGTAGGAACTGAGACTTGTTCTGAGGAAGAGGTGGACTCTTCTGAGCCCCTCCCTCCTTGAAGGGAGGGGGTCTCCATTGTGTCTCCTCCTTGAAGACCCAGTGGCAGGGTCCCCTCAGCTTTGTGGGTTCTCTCTGCTTCTCCCAGTTTTGCCAGGGACCACCATTCTCTGTGCTGGTAGCCATGCCTAGAACTCCTGGGAATGTTCCCTGGAACACAAGTCCTAGCAGAGAGGAGTTGAAAGGATGGATGGTACTTGAGTGGGTGACGCCTCATTGAGTAGGTCTCAGGAAGACAATATCCAGGCTTAAAGCTCAGGGAGGCTTGTCTCATGAAAGGAACACCACAGTGTCTTCTACTTTGTGGTTAGCTGGTGCAGATAGGCGAGTAGACATTTAATAGACATTTGAATTGTGAGGGTAAATTTAATGAGTTGTGTCTTTTTCTGACATTGATCACACTGACCTCCTATGACCACTACTTAAATCTGGATCCATAAATACATATTTAATCAAGGACCCTGCAGTCTTTAATGGGCACAAAGATTCCAAATTACTCTCTTATCTAAACATAGGGAGTCCAGATTCTCTTCCCCATGGCCTACTTTTGATCACTTATTTCCAGGACTCCCTGGGCACTCATATGCCACAGTTCTGGCTGATGTGTGTCCCTTTGACCACATTCCTGTCTGCCCTGACATCATTATCTCAAAAGGAAGCAGGAGATTAGTCGTGCAGACTCTGGCATCAGACAGCCTGCCTTTGAATTCTGGCCTTACTGTACATTAATTACTGTATCTAAGATCCTTGTGCTTTGGTCTCCTCATCTGCAAGATGGACTGTCACATCAAAGGGCCACTTGAGGATTAGATTAATGATCAGGTATGAGCAAAGTTTCCTACCAGCGGATGAACAAGTCATATAGACTAGCCATCCTTATTTTTGGTATCTGGGTCTGCCAAAATAATCTCTGGCTTGGTCCAATTCGATCTATACCAAAGATAGAAGCTCCATCAGACTCAGTGCTTCTAATCTTCCAAGGGCAGTTTGCCAAGCTGAAAGAAGTCAAGATACAGTCCCCATCAGGCACGCTATTACATCATCAGAACAAGAAAACAGTTGAAGAGAGTCACTGATTTTAGTGAATAATTAACATCTAGAGAACTGCAGAAGAACAGAAGAGGGGCTTGACCAGGTAGCAGCTCCATTCATTTCTACGCTTGAGCCATCTGAGACCCAGCAGTGATTGGCAGATCATTCATGATATCTGTGCAGATGTTTGGGTTTTCTCCCTTTGTCTTCTGTATTTATGTGTGCATTATGTCTGATGACTGCCCTCCTTCTAAGCTACAGGAAGAACATCAAGCTAGTATTTGTTAATTACAACAGTTTACCAAGATTTGTTCTGTTCTTCCCAAGTCTAATTTGAATATGATTTTCTTTTTCATTAATGGCTTTCAGAAAACAATACCATTCACAAAAAGCTGATTATTATTGCAAATAGACTTGTCAATAGGCATATCCCTTGACACGGCAGGTCATTTAAGAGTACATTGCTTAAATGTATTTGCACTGAGAAACAGTAAGACATTGTATCATTATTATGGCATAGCATCCCAAAATGAAAACTTTTGCTGAGTTGAACAAAAAAATGAATTTGTGAACAAAAACTAAGTGTTATAGCAAGTAATCTTCTTGAAACAATTGTCTTGGCTATTTTGTATGGTGAGAGAACAGATTTGGACTGACAATCATTTCTTAAATGCATCTGTTTCCATATTGCTTAATGAGGAGGAGATAACATGAAATTCAGTTAACAAAAATCCTCCATTAGCTGATGTTTTCTCATCTTAAGCAGCAGGTCACTGCTAGCATTATTTATACCTCCAGAACCTTCAAGCTTTATTGCCATGTTTTCTATTGAAAGAAAAGCTTTCCAACTCCACGGCAGCCATTGTGTGACGTACCTTCTAGTGGGAATTCAGACCTGAAACTAAACTCGAAGGTGAGGTTGTCACATGTAATGCGTAACACGTCACATGTAAATCAGGCCTGACTATTGCTAAGTCAAGGACCCTGGCACCTTTTCTCCATGAGCCTTCTGAACCTGTTAGTTCAACATGGAGACTCCAAGTTAATACACTCACCAACAACTCACAATTAGTCAACTCACTGTTGTTCTCAAAACCATACTGTGTACTTTTTTCTTATTTTACTCAAACCATGAAGTATTTACTTTATACTTCCCCATCATTTCACCAATGAAGAGGATGAGCTGATAAGGAGAAATTAAAAGTGGGAGGGGTAAGTTGGTGTCTTAGAGTAGGGGAACCTCACCTGTTCCCTTGAGGAGACAGGTGCTATTTCACTGGTCTATTGGCAATTTTACCTCTAGGAAGCCTGCATAAGCTTTTCTCTTAGTGTTTCCCCTTAAGCTTTCCAAAACCCCAGATCTCTAAATTATTTTAAATCATTTAAAATCCAATCTCCATCTCATTTTCCTCTCTCTTCTTTGCCCTTAATGAATCTGCTACTTGTAAAACTCAGTTTCTACAATCACCTTAAAAATTAACAGCAGCTGTCAAAAAGCCAAATTGGCCTGATCTTCCAAGCAGACCTGAGACAAAAGGGTAGTTCTGCTTCTCTTACTAAGATCAGCAACTGAAGTGTCAAGTTTGACAGCCGTGATGCTCCCTCTGAAAGTGTTTCAGCTCTTCTGTAGACCACCTAGCCTGTAAATGCAAATTTAAACGGTCTTCATTAAGAAGTATTAGTTCCCTTTTTAACCTCAAGCATCAATGCCATTTGTAAGAGACAGTTACTAAATTTGGACTCTGGTCTGACAATATACAAAAAAAGTAGGCTGCTCTTTCTTGGGTGTGGTTGTAAGGGTATAATTCCCACAGGTAAGGTACTTTCCTTGAATGAAGACACAAGTTATTCTTTTAATATGCAAATATATGTGTCAGAGACACCCTTAACCACTGTTCATTCTCTGGTTCTCCTTTAATTATCAGTCCCTTTAATTATCATTGAAATGAAGACACTTAAAGATTCTATCTCCAATTTCCATTGCCCAGTTCAGCCTCCCCATCCCTGAATGTTGCAGGAGATGCCTAACTGACCTCAGAGCACTCAAGTCTCACTTTCTAAAGTTAGAGCTACTGCTCACAATCAAAGGTATGAACATATCACTGCAGGCTCAGGTCCAAGTTCTAGATCTTTGCTGTGAAATCCTTTGTGATCTGTCTCTTCCATCTGTATCATTTTCCCCTGAACTCAGGGTCTCACACTGAGATGATAGAAAGCCTTTAGGTGAAACTATTGTTCCTATTTGTTCACAAGTCTTCTTCAACCTAGACTTTCTTTCCTATGTGCTAACACTCTAATCAATCTTCGAATAGTCGAAATCCAAGTAATTCAAAATCCAATCAAAATGTTAATTTCTTTGTAAACATGCTAAAGCCTCCATTCTTCCCTCTCTGCATCATCTACTGGAGAATCTATTTTTCAAGGCATTCGATAAGGAGCAACAGATCAGATCAAATAGACAACCCCCTCACCCTCCTGGCAAAGAATATTTGGCGATGCCTGGAGTTATTTTGGGTTGTCACAATAAAGAGTAGTGGTACAGGAGGGAGAAATGATGGGAGCTATTGGCATCTGATGGAGAGAGTCCAAGTATGCTGCTAAACATCCTGCAATGCGCAGGGCTGCTCCTCCCTCCTACAAAGAATCATTTATCCCAAAATATCAGTAGTGTAAAGGCTGAGAAACTCTTACTTGAACAAACACATGCATTGCTACCCCTAAAGCCCATTAAATTAGTAGTCAAGGTATTGACAAAGATCAAAAATGGAAAAGGACCAAAGCATAGGAGAGGAGACAGATCTGGGCCAGAGATGGCCATAATTTTGCACTGGGAAAGTAGATTGTCAAAGATGTCATTTAACTCCAATTGCTTTGCTCCTCATTTGCTCATGAGGTTTCTTTGATTTAGAATTTCTTCCCTACATTTCATACTCCAGCCAATCTTAGAAGTTGAAAATCCATCTGGTTATTCAAAATGCCAACTTTTTATATACCTGCCAACGTTCCTTTTCAATCCTTCATCATCATCCATAGTGATGATTTCTAAATAGACAATTTAAAAAGGTGAAGAAAGTGACAAAATGGAGGAAACTGAAACCTAATTCTCTTGGGGTCAGGGGTAGCATGAAAACAAAAAATCATCTATATCAGAGAACCTTGGAAAGAACTAGAACTGGAAGTGCTGGTTCATAATCATGCAGTTAGAGGTAACGTTGGAAATGTTAAGATTGATTCAAAAGCTTCATGAAAAGTAGTCAATACCCAGATTCCTACTTTAATTCAGAAGAGTGAAGCAGCTACCCTTCAGTCACTGTGTTTATTCTCCAAAGAAAATAAACTGGAAGGTTCCATGGAGGATAGATGAGGATAAACAGGGAGCTCCTTGCTAAAGTCAAGGGGAAATAAGAACACACTGAACAGAAGGACCCAAATGCCTTCCCTCCACTTGACTCCTAGAGATTTCTAGAAATTTTAGCTAAAAACACTAAGAAATACAGGATTTTAAAAGCTCCCCAATTTGGGTCCCACTTAGTCACAACTTGGTCACCTCCAGTTGATTAGTTTCCTCTTCACTCATCAGCAGCTTCATCTTTCCTCACCTAACCCCCTCTTAGTTGCCCTCTTTCTTTCTCTACCCCCCTGTTATCACATTTAATAATTTAATAATATTAATACTTTAATTTAATTTTGACTCAGTCCCAAGCTCAGTTGCTGCTGTGGGTTTATCTGGACCCCAGATTCCTTTGGGGGGACTGACTGCCCAGGAAACACTGTCCAAGACTGTGGATACATGAAGACAGCACAAGGTCAAAGGCTACAAAGGTGTGGGTCAACGATGCATCAGAGATACTGGTCATGAAGTCCTTTGCAAATACACAGAATTTTTATCAATTCTTTAGTGTCTTGTTCTTAATTATAAACAGACAGCCAAGGATCATCAGACATTTGAGAAAAACTGACATGATGGTCTAAGACCAAGCAATCAGCAAAAAAATGGAAAAGAGTCTCAGAAGAAGCAGAGACAGTAAGAGTAAAGGGAACAAAAAACAACTTGAAAAAGCACCATAGGCCAGGGATCGCTTGAGTTCACAGGTTCAAGACTACCTAGGGCAATATAGCAAGACCAGTTCTCGAAAAAGCAGCCGGGTGTGGTGGTAAACGCCTGTAATCTCAGCTACCTGGGTGGCTGAAGCTGGGGATTGCTTGAGTCCACGGGACTGGGGACTACCCTGGGCAAGATAATGAGGCCTAGTCTCAAAAAAATAAAAAGAAAGAAAGGAAGAAAAGGAAGGAAAGGAAGGAAAGGAAAGGAAAGGAAAGGAAAGGAAAGGAAAGGAAAGGAAAGGAAAGGAAAGGAAAGGAAAGGAAAGGAAAGGAAAGGAAAGGAAAGGAAAGGAAAGGAAAGGAAAGGAAAAAGGAATAAAGGAATGTAGTAAGATTATAAAAGTTTGGAATAGCACTGCTAACCAGTTGGATCTTACTGATGTTTTTGAATCCCATCAAACAACTTCAGAGTAAATGTGATAACTGGGTTCAGAAGAAGAAAAAGGGCAATTAAGAGGGGGTATGTGAGAAGAGACCAAACTGCTGATGGCTGAAGGGGAAGCTAATCAACTGGAGGTGTGGAAAACCCAAAGTAGTCACTAGAGGACTTTGTTAACTGGTTGCTACCTGGCATGTGCTTTAAGACTTTCTCTGTCTCATTAAATTCTCAGTACAATCTATATTACTCCATGTGTTTTATAACTGACTCCATGTTTTGTTTTAGAGATATGGAAAGTATTGACAAAATGCAACTGACTTGTGGTCAAATCAAAATCAGAGCTTCCCGGAGAAGTCAGCCCTATTTGCACCATGGTTCTGAGTTTCACCCAGATCTTCAAGGCTGAGAGACAGCTTCAGCTCAGACTGAACTATATTGGGAGTGAACCAGGTGGACATCCTCACCTGCCCACTGGGGAGAGAAATAGTCTAACTGGCACATCACACTGGCATCTACCACACTGGCAAGAGGAACTGTGAAGTGACCCTGGCTTTGGCATGACCACCTCTGACAGTGATCCACAAGTGAGCATGTATGAGAGATGCCAGTGTATCCCAAGTTGGGTGCACTTGGGTGACTCTCCCTGCCTGTAAGCATGGCAGCAACTGTCTACCTCAGGATCTTACACTTGCTCCTCCCTCCCGATTCATGAACCACCCCAACCCTCTTCTCTTAAGGAGACAGTTCTTAGGAATCTACTTCTTTACTGAGCCCAGTTGTGGAGACCCCAAACAGGTAGCTGTCAGCTTGTCTGAGCAACGCCCTACTGGATCTGGCCAGGCAGGAGCACCTCATGTCAACCACAAAGGGAATCTGTGTCATTTCTCTTCCCACACTTCTTCCAGATAGATAAGTCAAAGGCACCAACATTTACCCAGCAGATGACCGCATACAGTAAGCAGCTATGGTTTTCTTTGCCTCTGGAGAAACTCTGAAGCAGACCTCCTTTTGTTGAATCAAGACTCCAGTAAGCTGATGGAGAGGCTGGGCAACCAGGGCTGTGAGAGAGCAGTTGCTTAATGTGTTATTGAATTCATTACATTCATCAAATATGTAGCGTGTAACCTAAGGAGACAGAACAGGAAATATATCCTGGGTGGCATCGTGGGGCAGAAAAAGAAAAGACATAATGTGGAAATTAAGGAAACCTGAATAAACTATGAACTTTGGCTTAAAATAATTTCTATTGGTCATAATTAGTAATAACAAACAATTTGTTACTACTATATACCATAACATATTAACAGTATTAACAGATATTAACAGTAGGAGAAACAGGTAAGGGGATAAATCAGAGCTCTGTACTCTCTTCTCAATTCTTGGAAAACAAAGTTTAGTTTTGAAAAAGTCAGAGTTCTCACTTGATTCACTCAGCCCCCATCTTATGTTTAGGGTTGATTATGGGTAGAATTGTTTCCCCTGAAAATGTATCTGTTAAAGTCCTAACCCTCAGTGTCTAAAGAACCCAACATTTAAAGATCGGGTCATTACTTGAGTTAATCAAATTAAAGTCAGGTCAGTAGGGTCCTATCCAATGGGTCCTATCCAATTTGAATGGTATCCTTAAAAAGGGGGAAATCTGTACAGAGAGAAACACACTGGGAAGACAGTACCTCTAAGTCAAAGGAAGGAACCTTAAACAGAGCCTTCCTTCATAGTCCTCAGAAGAAATCAGACCTTGGTCTTGAATTTCTAGCCTTCGGGACAGTGAGACAATAGATTCCTGCTGTTGGAGTCCCCAGGTCAATGTTATTTAGCTATGGCGGCCCCTGCAAACTAATATAGGTATACCTCAGAGACACTGTGGTTTTGGTTACAGACCACAGCAATAAAGCAAATAGTGCAATAAAGTAAGTCAGTTATGTGAAGTTTTTTTGGTTTCCCAGTACATATAAATGTCACGCTTATACTATATTGTAGTTCTTTTCAGTGTGCAATATCATTATATATATATATATATATAAAGTATACATACTTTGATTTAAAAATTATTTTATTGCTAGAACCTGCTAACCATCATCCAAGTCTTCAGCATGTCACAATCTTATACTAGTGAATGGCCTTCCCTTCAGTGTGTCTGGCTTCTGACTAGTCAGAGTGGTGGGTGCTGAAGGTTTGAGTCATTATGGCTATTTCTTAAAATAAAAGTGAAATTTGTCCTGTAAGTTGAAATTTCCTTCCATGTAAGATTTCTCTGTAGCAATACAATGTTGTTTGATAACATTTTATCCCCAGTAGAGCTTCCCTGCCTACTTCATCAACAAAGTATGTCGTCCTTTGCTGTCATTTTAACACCTCACCATCACCAGGAGTAGATTCTATCTCAAGAAACTCTTTGTCTTTTGTTTGTTTGTTTGTTTTTGTTTTTGAGACAAGGTCTTACTATTTTTGCCCACAGAACTTCAAGCTTACGTTGTCTGGAGTACCACAGACTCAAGTAATCCCCAGCCTTAGCTTCCCAGGTAGCTGAGATTACAGGCGTGTGCCACCACACCCAGCTATTTTTTTGGGACTAGGTCTCGCTACATTGCCCCAAGCAGGACTCGAACCATGATCCTTAGGCCTGGACAATTCATCGTCTGAAGCTTACAGGCACGTGCCACCATGCCCAGCTCACTTTCTTTGTTTGTCCATAAGAATGAACATAAGAAGGAACTCCTCATCCATGAATTTATTACCATGAGATTGCACTAATTCAGTCATATCTCTAGGTTCCATGTCTAGTTCTAGTTCTCTTGATATTTCTACCACATCTCAGTTACTTCTTCCACTGAAGGCTTGGGCACTCCTCCCAACCATCATTGAGGGTTAGTATATTTTGATCTTCTTCAATGAACCATAAATGTTCCTAATGGCATCTAGAATGGTGAATCTTTTCCAGAAGAGTTCCCACTGACTTTGTCTAGATTTTTCAGAGAAATCACTATATATGTCAGCTAGAGCCTTACAAAACATGATTCTTAAATCATAAGACTTAAAAGTTGAAATTATTCCTCGATCATATAGAAGTTGCATTAACAGGCATGAAAACTACATGAGTCTCTTTGTACATCTTCATAGCAAGAGCTCTTAGGAAAGCAGGTACATTGTTAATGAACAGTAATACTTTGATGGATTCTTTTCTGAGCAGTAGGCTTCAACAGTGGGCTTAAAATAGTAAGCCATGTTATAAATATGTTGCTGTCACACAGTCTGTTTGTTCCAACTTTACTCCAATTTCTGAGTAGATTTAGATTTTATCTAGAATTTTTGGAATGGTAAATGAGTATTGGCTTCAATTTAAAGTCACTGGCTACATTAACTCCTCATAAGAGAATTCTAGCGTCTCCTTAGAATCTGACAGTCAGCTTGTCCTTTGAAACTACAAAGTCGAGCACTGACTTCTCTTCTCTGGCTAAGAATGGTTTAGGTGGCTTCTTCTTCCAATATAAGATTGTTTCATCTACAGTAAATACCTGTTGTTCAGTATAACTGTCTTCCCCAACATCCTAACTAGATCTTCTAGATATCTTGCTACCATGTCTAAATGGTATTCAACTTAAAATTCAACTAAATGGTAATTCAACTTAAAAATTGTTAAAATCAAAATCACCTATAATCCCACCATCCTGTACCTTCCAGTTACTTTCTTCAGAATGCACTTTGGTTCTTGAAGATAAGTTTCTATTGGGCAGAACACTTGTGCCATTTTAGGGGTCATAGCTTGCTTTCTTTAGGTTCTTTGGGTCAGGTGAATTCACAGAGATTCCAAAAATAAGAGTTGACTCAGGGGCTATTGCTTGAGGATTGTCCAGGGCTTGGTTCCCACCCACCAGAATACATCTCTCAGATCTCCTTTTTTATCTGCACAAGTGTGCACATCCACTCTTGCAAAGAAAGTGCAGGGATCTCACCAGGAGCACCCAAGATCACATGTAATTCTAAACTGTGACCCCCCCCCCCCGTTTC